>PVJD01004763.1:0-129398 GCA_004026545.1 Mormoops blainvillei | reverse complement strand
ACATGATCCATCAGGGACAACCCCAAATGATAGCTTCAGGTCTTAAGTCTATGTGACCTTCCGACTAGGTTTTATGTATTTACATGAGAGTGCGTGTGTGTTTGAGTTCTATTTCCAAATTCAGAAGAAGAGAATCCTACTGGCCTACCTAAGTCAAGGATCCACTCCTGCTCCAATCAACTGTTGCCAGAGGAAGGAGGGTTCAAAGGTCAGGTATAATTAGGGAATGTTCCTTTTATTCTGTGCACTGTGCAGGTAAATTATCCGAGAGGAAATGGGATTGGGAGGATGAATGAAACAATTCTGGCACCTATATTTCAATCTTATAGAAGAGGTCAATTTACATATATGTATCATTTTAACGCAGGACAGATTTTGATAAGAACACAGAAAGCTCCTAAAATATGGAGGATGGCAAGATTGAGATAACAAGGACGTAGGAACAATTCTATGCTGGTAGACACTCGGGATATCGGGAATGCCTCAGATAACAGCCTGGAGATGAGGAGTGCGGAATGAAGCCCAGGGCGATGTGGTATGGGCCTCGGCCCGACCTGAGAGGCAGCTGGTGCCTGTTCTTCTGCAATAGGAAATCATCAAAGGTTTGTGGTCAGGAGAGGCATGTGATCAAATCTGTGTCTCAACAAGATTTCTTAGGACACGGTAGTTGGATCAGTTTGATGTGGTGCTGGGGAGGGACCTCCTGGAGGAGGACAGGAGCTCGGCAGGTCAGCGAGTCTGCGTGAGGCATGGTAAGGTCTGAATTAAGAGAAAGGCCATGGAAGACAGTGCTCATGAATAATTAACATACGTAACAAAGATGCTGTAGCCTCACTGTGGAATGTATGAATAATAACTGGCATCAGGAACACTGGCAAAATGTTAAATATTCCTAGCAAAATCTGACAGGATTTTAAATAGTTAATTTTTAGTTGTAGGAAAGAGGAAGACTATGAAGATGGTGAAGTGTTAAGATGATTAGCTTTAGTAAAAAAATACTTGCGGTTGGCCCTGGAGAACTGCTGCCAATGGTCAGGATGGATCCACTGCTTGGTCCACGCCCGGTGCGTTGGTGCCACAGCTGGTGTCTCCACGGGGACGAGGAGAGGCACAGTAGTGATGGAGTTGGTGTGAGAGAAAGAGGTGCTGTGTAGACGCCAGTGCAGGAAAGACAGTGTCGAATCTTGGATTAAACCGCTGACCGGAAAAGAGGTCCCAAGGGCCACAAACTGGAGAGTTTCATCAAATGATAGCAGCCTCGTTCTCTGGAAGGTGGTAAAGACAGAGAAATTGGACTTGGGATGTTGGGAGAGGATTATGATATAGAGGAAGCTAGGCTTATACATCTGAGAGATGTGTTTGTTGCACAATTGTTATCTGCTAGGATGATCAGGCCAGGAGCCCCGTCCTCAGACACGGAATATGTTCTTAGTGAACACTTAACAAATGCAGAGCACGGTACAGGCACCAAGGCACCTACGAAGCCAGTGGGGAGAAGGGACCAACATTTTCTGAGGACCTATTCACGGTGCATTGTTAAAGGCTTTGCAAGTGTTACTTAAATTTATTTATTTATTTTACTGCTAGAATTTTCCATTTTTTAAATTGTATAATTTTTCCTCTGGCAAATCAGAAATTCCAGATGGATGTTTTCTTTGTCTAACCTCCTTCCAGACTTTGTGCCGTACTTTGCCTCAAGCACACAGAAGGGAAACTACTTCCCTCTAGAAGTCAATAGCAGAGATGAGGCACTTGCCTTCCCCCCCTATTATCTGACATTTCGCCTCACCCAGACTTCTGAGTCATCCTCCTACCCTCACAGCCACTTCACGCTGTCAGCTCTGGGCTCCGGCCCCTCCCCAGGGTGCCAGGGCTTACCCTCAGCTGCTGCTGTTTCTTTCTAACCAGAGCCCACAATCTATTTGGGGAGGCTTGCCTTCCAAAATCTCCCCTTCCAACACATGGGAAGCACTTTTCAACAAGAAGGCAATATGTTTTAAAACTACCAGACACACACACACACACACACACACACACACACACACACACACAGACACCTACTCTCAAACATAGAATTTTGGGAGGAAAAAAAGCACACTGTTAGACCTTACAGCTTTGTATCTCATCTCTTTGTTTATGTAAGTACAGTTTTTGAACTTGTTGATTTTGATGCCTTTTAGTGCTTCTGCCTTTTTTTTTTTCACCTCTTCCACATTGGCATAATGTTTCCTTTTGAGGAATTTTTTCATTTGGGAAAAACAAAAAAGAGTCACTAGAGATGAGGTCAGGTCAATAGAGAAGGTGTGGTATGGGGTCATGCTGTTTTTGGTCAAAAACTGCTGAACACTCAGTGCGATGTGGGCAGGTGTGCTCATAAATCACCCATCATGAGAAGAGCAAAGGCACTGAAAGAGTCTCCAAAAGAATATTCACTGAAGCCACACGCAGCCTCTCACAACGACGCCAGCTGGTGCACTGATACAGATGGCTTCCTAGAACACTCACCTGGTGGGGGAAGCCTGTACTATAAAGGGCCCACCCTCTAGAAGAAAATCCCAGGTTTTTGGGGGTCCCCCCTCTGATATGCTTTGGTATTGTTCCCATTTTTATAATAAGAATGTACTTACGTAGTATGTATGTGTGTGGTTTTAATTTAGAATAAATTCCTATATACGATGAGTGAAGGAAAAACATTCCAGACAGAGAAAATGGTCTGATTGATGTGAAATATCTAGATGTGTAGAAAATAATTCTACAGTAACTATATGTAATTGTATATACTTTTTCTTTAAAAGGTTAATTGCTAAAATGATCTAAACCGCTATAATACATTTCCTATGCACCATTATTCACTGTGTTGAACACACAGCGTTGAGAATAAGCTGAGGGCTGGAATGCAGAATCCCTCATGCAGGGAAAAAGCGGGTTGATTGCTCTTATGGCGCTCACTCATGTCCAGCGGGACGGGGAACCGGCTGGGAAGAATCCTGCACCAGTCCCAGTGGAAAAAAAATCCAGATTTGCTCTTTATATTCGAAGTACAATAAAAAAACCCAGTTATTTGTAAATCCTAAATAGTAGCATTAGAGCAATGTCGAAAACAACAAAAAGTTACCTCAATCACTCCACAACTATTTTTAATTTTAAAAGATTCCCATCCTTCCAGTCCTTATTCTGGGTACATGTTTTACCTATTTCTAATCTCAAGTGATTTTCTACTTTGTCAACAGGAAACCTATTATTACAAAGAGAAATTAATAAGAACATTTTTATAATTTATATAAACAAAGAGATGAGATACAAAGCAGTAAGGTCTGACAGTGTGCTTTTTTTCCTCCCAAAATTCTATGTTTGAGAGTAGGTGTCTGTGTGTGTATGTGTATGTGTGTGTGTGTGTGTGTGTGTGTGTGTGTGTTTGGTAGTTTTAAAACATATTGCCTTCTTGTTGAAAAGTGCTTCCCATGTGTTGGAAGGGGAGATTTTGGAAGGCAAGTCCCCCAAATAGGTTGTGGGCTCTGGTTAGAAAGAAACAGCAGCAGCTGAGGGTAAGCCCTGGCACCCTGGGGAGGGGCCGGAGCCCAGAGCTGACAGCGTGAAGTGGCTGTGAGGGTAGGAGGATGACTCAGAAGTCTGGGTGAGGCGAAATGTCAGATAATAGGGGGGGAAGGCAAGTGCCTCATCTCTGCTATTGACTTCTAGAGGGAAGTAGCTTCCCTCCTGTGTGCTTGAGGCAAAGTATGGCAGTAGAAAAAACCTCTTGGTGCCTTGCATCAAATGGAGAATACTTTGAAGGTGACTGGAATTTAAATATAGAAGAATAAATACACTTTTTTAAATAAATAAATTCTGGCTTTTTCTAAGTCTAAGTCTCTTAGGAGTCACTTTGGAAAAGCTCCTTCCTTCCTTCCTTCCTTCCTTTCCCTCCCTCCGTCCCTTCCTTCTTTTCCCTGAGGGGGAAAAAAGGATGAACTCATCTGGTACACATTTTTTTCTCTTTATCTCTTTGTCTTCTTTCAGACTGCAATTTGGAAGCAGGGCCTGGAGCTGGAGTCACAATCTCTTGACCGTGAGTATGGAAGGCACACTCAGGATGTTGGCACCAAAGCTAGAAAGAACCCAGAGCCTTGAAGTGCTCTGACCTGGAAAGCCAACCTCTGGACTTACGTGATCAAAATAAACCCCTGTCTTGTTTACGTCAGTGTTCCTGTTCCATGCAGCTACGTACTGTGTGCTTGCAACCTCCAATTTTAGTTCTACCTCAGAGATAAACCTCAGAGATTTAGTGTGTGTCTTTTGTGACCCATCTACAGTCATATGACATTAAATTTTTATTTATTTTTCCCCCATTAAGGATAATACTATACGGATTATTCTGAGCCTTTTTTTTTTTTTTACTTAATAATATGACCTAGACATCGTTACATGTCAATACAAGAAGAGTTATCTCATCCTTTTAAAAATATTTTGAAAAATAGATTTTCTTTTTTGTCTTAAAAGTGATGCTCGCTTATTCAAGCAATGAGGAAAAGTTAAAAATAAAAAGCAGCATGTGTCCCTAAATCTTACTATCTTGAAATAACTAGTATATTGTTGGTGACTATTTGTTCTATCAGGGCTTTCTGAAAATACTAGGGGTCATTCTCTCCCACTACAACCTTCACTCACATGTGCATGCACACCCACACAAGCATACACTCAAACCACTCGAACACAGGCCCAAATACAACCACACACACATGCAAATATGCACACCTACTACCATGGAAGAAGGGGAGAAGTAACTTAGAAAAGCAGGGCCTATTAAGAAGTTTCTAATTTAGTTGAATTAAATAGAAGGGCTGGTAGAATACCTTTGAAAGGTATGGCTAAAATAGTCACAGAGAACCACAGAGATACCCCAAATTCAAACCAGATGCCATTTTATGAGAATTATAGAATTAATAACAAATAGTTGAGACCAAAATATATCGTATATATTTTTTATTTAGCTAAAGAATCTGTGTATATTTAGAATTACAGAGTTGTACTATTAATAGGAATTTTACTAATTAGATTAACAAGGTAGTCTTGTGATTGATTACCAATGAAACTCTAGAATTGAGTAACTGATTTAAATTTATGAATTTATGTAGAAATTTTACTGTTTGTGTGTCATATTAGAATATTTAATAGACCTTAAAGT
This sequence comes from Mormoops blainvillei, assembly GCA_004026545.1. Taxonomy (NCBI): domain Eukaryota; kingdom Metazoa; phylum Chordata; class Mammalia; order Chiroptera; family Mormoopidae; genus Mormoops; species Mormoops blainvillei. Next base: position 124,216 of record PVJD01004763.1, on the reverse strand, counting down.
TTCAACATAATTTAAGTTGAACTAATTTAATTCATAAGAATGACTTAATTACTTGGGAATATTTGTCATTTAGGCAATTGAAGGACTTTAAAAAATATAGTAAATTTATGAGTCCAGTTTAAAATATTTAAAAGAATTTAACTAAGTTAAAAATTTAACCAAATATTAATTGAAGGCCATAAAAGTGACAGTTCAAATCTGCTAGACTTATAATGGAAGAATGAGATTTGTAAGCTAAACTTAAATGTTTAAGGAAGAATTAAATTGGGCTCTGCGAATTAATAAATTGACTATTAATTTTTAAAACCAAGTTACCCCTAAATTGCCTTTTCTGTAACCATAAAAAAAATTCACATTTATGCCAGAAAAAACTGAAGTGAGGGCTTAAAGAACTGTTGAGTTTGGATAAATGCTTTTTCACCTTTGAAACATATTGTGTCATATATCCCCTAAGGTAAAGACAGAAGACTATGAAAACCATTAAAGATTTAGAGTCATTATTTTTTAAAAATTATGTTTTAATTTTGGAACTGAATGTTTTTCTGTTATGAAAGATAAGAGAACTAGCACTTCTCTTAGTGTTATAAGGGAAAATAGGATGAATAACAATCCCAGTTGCCCTAGAACTGAGGACCCTCAGCGCTTGTGGATTGGTTACAAAGATGATCTTTGGTCACCTTTGTGGGAGACACTGCAGTAGAGATGCTAAGACTCTAGATTTTAACACCTACATTTGAGACTGAAGTCTTCGACTTACTATCTATTTATCATGGGCAAATAACTTATTTTTGTGTTTCTATTTTCTCCTCTGTAAAATGGGGATAAAATGATGAATATACCAATATGTTATTATGAAAATTAAAGGAGTTATGATATGGAAAGCACCTACAATTGTACCTGGAATGTAATAAGCACGAAGTATAGACCACCTGCCATTGCTGGGGCCTCATCCCCCCTTTTTTTTATTGTATTCCTTCTATTCCTTTGCTTCCCCAGCTGTTAATCCTTCATTTTATACTTGAATAGACCTCATGATTACCACCAGTCCTTTTATCGTGGCTTGTCCAATCTTGACTTTTTTGTTTGTTTGTTTTTGTTTTTTTCTTCTCTTGATTTATTTCTTGGTTGGCTGGATTTTGTAATCAAGTAGATTTTTTTTTTACAAGAATCTCATAGAAGCTGCATTCTCTGAGTTTTTTGGCCTTTGAAAATGTTGCTTTGTCTAATGACTGAGTGATATTCTTGGCTGGATCTAATAGGCTTGGGTTCCTTTTTCTTTCAGTGCTTGGAAGACAGTTCTCCAGTTCTTTCTGGAATTGAAGTTTGCCATACCAAAGTCCAAGGCCAACCTGACTTTTTTTTCTATTACAAATGAATTGTTTTACCAGATTGCCTGAATATTTTTAAATGTTTTAAATATTTTAAATTCTTGAAGTTTAGTAACTTAACCACATTATATCTTGATCTATGTCAATTTTTATCTTATAAAATGTGTCCTAACTATAGATTCATTTCTTATGCATCAGTGACATTTTACTGTATTTTGTTTTAAGTACTTTTGCTGTTTGTTGAGTTTTACCTCAGGACATCAATTATTGAACAGGTCATCTTTGTCTGTTCTTTATTTTATCGTGTTCTCTGAAATTGCTTTAATCTCTTTGCCTTTCTCCTCTGCATTCATTATGATGTTCTCAAGTCTTTCATTCCATATACCAGACCTAACTGATATACATTTCTTCTTTCTCACTAACAGGACCCCAGGCATATGACATAGTTCTGGCTGAGGAGAAATAAGCATAAGTCTACCATGTGGAATTTACAAAAGCTCCTTATAAGTCTGTCATGTGGGATTTAGTCTGACCAAGCAGGCATGTGTCATTTAGGTTTCTTCCTTCTCATTCTCCCTTTCTGGAATAATTGATGCAGGGTAGAAGGAAAAGAGCTATCTTGGTAGTGTGAGGTGTTCACAAGGATGAAAACTATATGCTAGAAATGTTAGAGTAGAGAACTAGCAGAACCTTTGATGGCTCTTTTGAAGAATCGAGAAAAACCACTACCACAATTTATTTAAACAATTGTTAAGTTTTCTGTTACATACAGTTGAAAATAATTCCTACTGACACAGACCATTTATTCAATATATAATTTTAAGCAATGTTAAAGCTTGGAGTACTTTATTAGTTTTTGCGTCATTTTGAGTTGGAGTCATCCTAATCTTTTTTTTTTTTTTGGATTTGTTCCAATTTTGATATATGTGCTACTGAAGGGGGCAGAATATTGTTTTTCCTTTAATGGTGAAAATATTTAAGAGGAAGAATTTTAAAAGGGTTTAAAAGTCAGGTCGCCAAGATCAAGCCTACGCTGTAATCCACAGTGATAACTACATGAGTCAATGGGGCGAAACACAGAAAGGGAGAGACTGTCGGTGGGCTATTCTCCTTAGAGAAATGGGCACTCTTTTTGCCAGGCTTTCAAAATATTCTTTTCAAATATTTCACAATGAGATGTTTAAAAACATTATTTTCTGTTCCCTACTTCTTTTTAGGGAGTGATCCAGAGTCTAGAATTCAGAATTTCAAATGTGTTTGAAATCACCCTGATAATACGCATATTGGATAATAAATTTAATAACAAGTAATTAAAGCAAGAAAGCATGAAATAGCTCAACTCACAAAAAAGGACTATAGTCAATATTGGCTTGGGTTTTAGAACAAATCTATACTTTTTGTTGTTATTACTGAATTAGAGTTGCCTGGTGGCCCTGCCCAACTCAGTTAAGCACTTAGGCAGACACAGTCATTAACTCCTTCAGGTCCCCAGGGTGCTACTTGGTTATTGCTTCCATTTACTGTACTAAGCTCAGTAAATAGGTAATGCCTTAAAGCACTGAGAACACCTGAGTCATAACATGTTTAGACTTCTACATGATTAGAAGGAAAAAGCAATTCTAATTTTGTTTCTCGTTCATTTTAATTTGGGTTAGCAGATGTTCTATGTATACTGCAGTCAAAAATATAATTTGCATTATGGAAGAGCCTATAATATCAGTTTGTCAGGGTCTTTTTTTTTTGTTATAATGTGCTTTTAATTTCCTCCAAAATGTTGCTATAAAAATAGGATACATTTATTTTCTAATTCATGTAGAACACCCCAAAAGCAAAACTGGGCTCATAAAATTCAAGCAATATTTTAAAATTAGTTTTGGTTGAAGAGGGAATGAGGGAAAGAGAGAAAAGAAGGTAAAGCAAGGGACAGAAGGGAAGGAAGGCAAACAACAAAGTTCCCAGCTTGCCCGGGAGCCACAGCCACTGTGGGAATGGGCGGCGGCGGGCAGGGGAGGCGTTCACCTGGAGGACATTCCTATTTCTAGTATATTTCTAGTAATGTTACGACTCAGAAGCGTGCCTTACGTGTAGACTTTTTTCATGGGTACGTACATGCTGAAGATTTTTGTGTAAGCCACCGTCTGGATAAATGGAAGGGAATGTACTTAGCACTTTAGTGTTGTAAGTACATAAACTTAGGGTTATAAGCCTTATTTAGGGTTAATCAAACAAAAAATGTTTGTTGTTTTATGCTTCTGATTTTGGGGAAATTTTAAATGCAGCAACAGAGAACAAATATAATCTACATTATAAGATTGTCTTGATGACTAAATGAGAGCAAGTGAAAAATACATATTATCATTATGAAATTGGTCTACCAGAACTTTGGTCAGGAAGCTACTTCTTTTACATAGATGATACAGTTCTGCTTATGAGCTCCATTTTTGACATTGTTATAAATTTTAGCTCTTGTTTTTAGTTTCTCTGAATTCTCCTGTCGCTCCTAAGTTACGGGTTACAAACATTCTTACTTTCGCTTCACATCGGGAGTATAATTGGCAAAAACACTGAATTCCTAGATCTTATAATAAACATAAAATACATTATGTTGAAAAAGCATTCAATGCTCTTGGAACACCTGTGTATATTCATATAGATTAATAGAGAAAAAATAGCTTTCAGCTTATATGCTGAAAAGTCACTTTAGCAAAACCTATAAGTGCTCTGTAGGGGTTTAATTAAAGAGTGGTTACTTCTATGATCTCCCATATTTGGGCCTGATCCTTAAAAACCATGGGTCTTCTCAGTAACGACTTCAACTTTACATATGCTGGTGGATAATGCTTACAGGATAGTATCGTAATCATATAAGGGCCTAGATCTCTCAAACCCGGTTCCTTCAGAGGCTGAGCAGGTCAGGAAAATGGGTGGAGAGAGCTGAATGGGGAAGACAAGCCCCTTCAGGAGCTGAAAATACTCAGCTCACTCTAGTGTTTTCATGCAGGAATTTGAATGCTGGGCTGCTGGATTCCCCCAAGCTTCAAGAGAAGATGGAAACCTGGGGGGTTTTTTATACTTAAAATTTAAAAAAAAACCACTCTATTTTAAAATATTGTATCATGTTTAAAAAACACAGATCAAAGAAAATGTCTGTTGACTAGAGCCATTTCCCAAGTACCAAGAGATGAGTAGGAAGCTGAGTGTGTGATAGTAATTACATTGTGGACAAAATCTGTATCTACTCAGATTCACATTTTGCATATTTCTAGGTCCCAGGTAACCAACGCACGGTTTCTATAAAAAGGCCCTCTGATGCTGCATCATCAGGCAAACGTAGTGTTTAAAGTCTTCCCCTCAAGCGCTCTCATTCATATGGACAGAAACTAGTTAAAATTTCCAAGGACATTTCCCCTGTGTCTGTAACCACTTTCATGTGAATATACAACAACCTACAACCATTTTCATTGGTAAGTAGAACTCGGAAAGATTTTCAATTGATTTACTGACAGGAACTTTTGGCAAATGTCTGATTCCTATATCAGAGTGATACTCAGCAATGTTATTATCCTCTTTGTTGATGTGTCAGAGGTTTGTATTTTTTCTAATTAATAGATTTTGGGGAGCTATTCATATTTTTCCTTTTCTTTTTTCACAATCTGGTTTTATTGGTTTTTTTAATTTAGCAAATTTAGAAAGACTTTAACAAAGAAACCAACCATCTATAGAAAATAATTACAAAGCTTTGAATATTTCTAAACATTTCTTAAATTTTGAATATTCTTAAACATTTTCTAAAATTTTATTTATTACCTAAGCTTTTGTTTTTCAGATTCCAAAGGTTTATTTTCCTCTTTACTTCCTTTTGAAGTTTCCAAAAAGTTCTGTACAAAAAATATATTAATCACACATACACACAAATTTTTTTATGAAGATGAAGCAGAGAAGAAATAAAATAGAAAAAGAAAAAAGATTGAAAGGGTGTACATAATATTCTTAATCATGGTTTTCTCAGCTAACTGGAAGGAGTAAATATTAAACCTGAAATGTACCACTCATACTTTTACTCACTCAAGTGATATTTATCACTATCATATTATTACCTCCTATTAAACACCCAGACTGCTCCAGTGATGTTGAAGACACTGAGATCCAAGGCCCTAGAAGCATCGGAGTAGAAACCAGTAGAAACCAGAATCTATGATCATCCCTAACAAGTATGATGGGAAGTAGGACAGAGCAACTTCTCAAGAACCTTCTAAATGTGGTGCTCTGGCTCCCTGAAAATACCACCAAAATAGTCTGTTGATAAAACAAAGCTGAGTTCATTGCAGTAATAGAGGAGAATGCTACCTTGAAAAGTCTTACCAGTGTTTCAGAGTGTGGAGAGCAAAGGAAGGATATTTATGAAGTTTTTTAGGATATAGTTTAAGGTGGGCCTTAAAATGCAGGGTGAGGGAGATGAGAAAGCTGGTCTGGGGTTTATAGGGGTGGAGGAGAGGGTTTGATTAAAACTGCCAAAGTCTGGATCTAACAGTTTACATTTGGCAGCTACAGAGGGGTGAGTTTCAAAGCAAGTCTCGGAAAAACTGAGTTGAGCCAGCTATTGTTATTAGTTTAGTACTTTCAGGAAATTCCCGAACGAAACTGTAACATTATTTATAAATTTATTTTCTTGGGCAAGAGTTTCTTAAATTAGCAAAGTCATTTTATTGCAGTTAAATAGTAAAATCATAACGATAAAAGTTCTTCATTTTACAATGTTGCTTTCAATCTTGTCAGTCCTGAAATACTATAATTTCTCTACTCCATAAATGACAGAAGACTGGTTGTTTTTGGCCACCCTTTTAAATACAGAATAGCTCTTAAGTACATTTCACTTTTCTTATTTAAAAAGTTGACATTTTTATTATAAAATCAATGCATGTTCATTATAGAAATTTTAGAAAATAGAGAAAAGTTTTAAAGGAGATGGGGGTAGGGTTTTCTGCTTTAATTTTTTCTCTATTTCCCAAAATTTCTATAATTAACTTCAAACTAATTAACTTGAAATTTTACACTTGAGGACATCTTAGACTTTAGAAAAAAAGTTTATATAAAACTATAGGAAAATGGGGTGGACATAGTTTATTATGTATGTGTAATAGTTTATTACATTTTTTTAAGTAATTTTCATACATACCTGTTTATGGGTGGAATTATGTCCTCCCCAAATTCATAATTTGAAGCCCTACCTCCCAGTACCTAAGAATGTGACTATTTGGAGATAGGGCTTTTAGGGTGGTGATTAAGTTAAAATGGGTTTATTAGGGTGGGAGGCCCTGATCCACTATGACTGATGTCCTTCTAAGAGGACATTTGGACACACAGCGAGGTATCGGAGGTGAGCACACACGGAGTGAAGTCCATGTGAGGGCACAGCAGGAAGACAGCAGTCTGCAAATCAAGGACACGAGCCTAGGAGAACTGAGACCTGCCCGCTCCTGGATCCTGGACATCTCGCCTACAAAACGGAAGAAACTTCTGTTGCTTAAGCCACCAGCCTGCAGTGTTGTGTTATGGCAGCTCGAGCAGAAGAGCAGGCTGATGCAACTCGCCTACGTAATCACCCCGTTTCAGTATTGCAGTTGCAATTCCAGTCCAGGGCTTTCCCATTTTGAGCTTGGAAATTCTCTGCCGATCATCACGGATACACAGTCATGTCGAGAACACGTGCTCCTGGTCGTGATTTCTTTAGCGACCTTCGGGTAAACAGTTGCAGACAGTTTTATTTTGAGGCTTATTAAAGAGTTCCAGGGTTTCGACTGTATTATTTATTTGGTTAAACTCTTTAGGTGAATTGAATTCTTTTTCGAAGGCAGGTAAATAGCTTCTCCTAACTGTCAGCATGAGTCGTTTGACAGATCGATGGTCAATATCTTAGTGACTGTCCTCCATGAAGCATAGATGAGTCAGGACGACCTCCCCTTGCCTTGAAAATTCTGTGTTCTATTCCCAAAACTCTGATGATCAGTTTCTCCAGACTTCTGACAGCATGTCCTGGCGTGCGACAGGCAGTCATTTTGCAATCGTGTTAGTGACAATAAGGAAGACAGATTTATTTATACGTGGTCATTCCTTAGTTGCTAACATTTACTTCACATAGTGAGAGCTTTTGTAGCTCTATCTCTGTGCTCTTTGGATGCACAATTTTTGAAGACAATTTAAGAAAATTAGGACCCCAAACTTAGGTTAAAACTTAACCTTAAATGGGGTTATCAGTGTGAACTTACTACTCAGCTTATTACTGACAATGTATTTTTAACTTGTCTCATCATACAAAACTAAAGACTGCTAATTTTATATAACATGGTAACTCGTCATTTCATGGCAAATATAAAGTGTATCTCAATTTTTAGATAGCAGTTGAATAAAAATAAATATCTGAGAACAAAGAAATATGATAAATCAGAGAAAAATAATAATTTAAGACCAAGCTTGAGTACAGCCATTCCTGCCTTCTGGGAAGAGTATGGAGGGGAAGGATGTCGTAATTTGCATCCACAGTTAAGCAGCATGTCTCTATTTCTCTCTGCCTTCTCCTCAAAGACTGCTGGGGGGGGCAGAAGACTTTAACCAAAAGGATATCTAAAGTTCAGCTTTTGGTAGTTTGCCAGGTACGACTGTCATGCAGTCCCACCCTTCATACACAGCACTCCAAAAGTCCAAAAAGCTGCTGCATATGTATGAGGATAAATTATTTTTAAAATTCTGCTTATAAAGGGAAGGAAGAATGTTTCTTTCTCCTTCCCTTTGGAAAGGACCTCTTTAGAAACAGAACAGGTCGTGAGTTTCTACTCTAACATTTCGGAACATATATAAATCTCTCCAGGGCTAGATAAGCCCCATCTCTTGTTTCCCTCTGCCGAGGTGTCTCCAAGCTCGATGCCTCATAACCCCTCGAAATATCTACACACAAGTCTGGAGTTAATCTATTTCGAGTGACTATTTGTCTTTCAAAGAGATAAGAGAAGTTTCATTGTTCTTCTGTTTACTGAACTAATTGTGTGGAATTTCATCCAGGCTTCATAGTTACTCAGAGGTTCTCCATGTGCGTGTACCACCGTTTTGTTGACTCAGTAATCAGTATTTTTTTTCTTATTGATGTGCAGGGATTGCTCTTTTTGGTAAGACTTTTAGCTCACCAACACGTGCAAATGACTTATTTTGTGCTTTAGAAAGAAGTCAAGAGAAAGAAGACTTGACTCTTCTATAGAGAAGAGGGATGGTATCCACAGCAGAGCATCCTTCATTGAAATAATTTATCAAAAGCAAAAGTTTTGAGTCAGGGAAGATCAGGAGAAATGTAGCTGCCCCTCCTCCACCCTTCTCCCTCCCAACACAGACACATCTTAACTCCTAGAACTGTTCAGAGTGCCTCTGGGTTTCCAGTTATAAAGTTGGAATTAATTTTATTAAGATCTTATGTTAGTTGAAATCTGGGACAAACACATAAGCTATTAATTTTTTACCTAATTGGGATCAACCTATATGGATTGTTGATTTCTTTCTTTTTTTTTTTTAAGGAACATCAGTGTAACATTTTTCCACATTGTGGAACATTTTTAAAACGCCAGTTTTGATGGCTATGATAACATTGAATGGATACAGAAAGTTTTATTTAATAATTTTTCTTTTTTTTGCTTTTATAGATATAATTTAAATAAGTAGCTCTTTGAAAAAAACTTTTTATTTGGAAATAATTTCAAAACTATAGAATATTTACCAGAATAATACAAAGAACACCCATATACCCTCTACCTAGATTCACTTATCACTAACGTCTTGCCTAGTCTACTTTATCATTTGCTCTTTGTTGTGGCAAGAGTAGTTTTTCTCTGCCACCTGAGGTCAGAGTGTAGTGGTGGCAGCCTGTGAATTCATTGACAACAGCCAGAGACACAGGAGAAAAGACAAGGTTTATTTACATCCATGTGGGAGTACTTATAATAGTTTATTTAGCAGTTTAATATGGGAAAACGGTGCAGGGGTGGTTAAGGGCTTCAGTGGGGAAGTAGAGAAGATTTTATGGGGCTTTCTCATCCTGACGCAAATGGGCAGTGTCTTTCCCGGTTGTGATCTCCCCAGTAGAGGAATTTACAGCAGCTCAATTCTTACTTCCCCATACTAAGAGTCTGTTTCTTCCCCCAGAGGGGGTTTAGTAACAGCCGCATTTTCCGGGGGCTCAGCTTTAGTCAGACCCGGGAAGTTAAAATAAGATCTTTTTCTCTTTCTCTTTCTCCCAATGATGCTTGGAGCCCAACATCTGGAAATCACTGGCTGCCCTCAGGACTCAGAAACTGGTTTTATAGTCTCCTCAAGTTACTAACCTTTGTTTTTGTTTTGTTTCCACAGAAATGCCTCTTAACTAAATACCTGACTGCTTGAACCATATAAGGCTAACTTTGGGAGTCCACCGCATCATCGCTGATTCAGAATACGTCACACCAAAGTATACCACACTGGCATAGTGATTATTTTGAATTAAAGGTCCTTGTGAAACAACCAGTACAAGCAGGGTACTATGACCCTCCTTTGTTGCCCTAAAAGTAGGAGATAAACCTCCCCTGTAAAAAGTACTGTCTCTGCCCTGGGTGGATAGGAGGCATTCTTATCATCAGAGATGGGAAATTTACCACTGAGGATTTATAACCAAACCTTGCTACTTTTTCACCATTTTATTACCCCCAGCTTAAACCCCGTTGTCTTGTTAATTCTCTACAAATATGTTGTTTCTTTGTCTAAAATGTGTAAAAGCTTCCTGCTTTGGTTACTTCCTTGAGTCTTCTATCTTTGTGGGGTTCCCATATGTACATGCATACATACAGCTTATTTTTTTCCTGTTGATCTGTCTTTATTTCAGGGTGGGTCTCAGCCAAGAGCGCATGAGGGTGGATAAAATTATTTTACCTCTCCTACACTGCTTCCTGAAATAGATACAACACTTCAGCTGAACTGACCTGTTATCTGGACGAAGAGACTGGTTCAAAGAGATGGAGGAATCTACCAACTGAGTTTCTGGGCACTGAAACTTCTTGGAGATTATTTTTTAAAACAGAGCAGACACAGGGGAAGCTCTGAAAACAGAGTGGAATTTACCCTTTTGAAAGGGAAATCTCCATTGGTAAGTGTTTCCCTCTCTCTACCAGGAAGAGACAACTCTAAATAACAAATCTGCATAACAACCTTACCTGTTTACTGTGTTTTTCCTGATAACTTCCTATAACTGGCCTCCCCACTCCCCAAAATTTTTTTTAGCTGAAGGTGGTATTTAAGATGGTGGCTTGGGCCATTTGGGGAATTTTACTCAGTTTTCCTGAGGGTCCCCTATGTATATATGAGGCATATATGTTAATAAACTTCTGTTTGTTTTCCTTTTGTTAATGTGTCTTTTATTAAGAGGCAGATTCTTAGCCACAGAATTTAGAAGCGTAGAAAGAAAATTATTTCTCCTCCCCTGAAATGGGAAGACATTGTGAGAACGTGAAAATATTCTGCTGTTCATTAAAAGCTTTTCTCTAGATTTAACACTTATTGATGACTTTTTTCCTGAACAAATCTATACTCTTTTGGCTGGAAACTGAGGATTTTTTCAATCCAAGAATTCTTTTTACATTTATAAGTCAGCACTTTCTTATACCTGCCGTGCACGAAACTGTGCTCCTCTCCACCATCAGTAACAGCTGTTGCCTTTCGAACTTAATAGGTTAGAAAGTATAGTTTTGTGTTTCCTAGATTGTTAATAGGTTTATTATTTTAAAAAATTGTGTTCATTAAAAAATCTGTTTATATTATGTCTACTTTTATCGAGAGCTTAGTGTTTCATATATCTGCATGGATATTTATATATATTAATGTTTTTAACCCACTTTCATATTTGTGACAATTATTTTTCTAGTTTGTTATTTGCATTTCAGTTTTGTTTATACTTTTACCTTAGATTTATGTATTTAATTTTTATATTGAGTCAGATATATCCGTCTTTTCCTTTGTGTTTTTTTCCGTTGAGATAATACTTAGAAAGTGTATTTCATAGAGTACATAATGAGTTATATACTAAATATTTCAGTTGTGATAATATTTATGCTGCTTATATTGAAAGGAGCTTATTTTTGTGGAAGAGAGGGGATAAGGAAGAATGATGATTAGTTTCAAAGATAATTTCATAAGAGTAACAATTATTAATATTGGAACTGTTAATGAAAATGATTGTGTGTGTTTCTAAGAACTTTTTTAATATCAGGATCATTCACAACTTTCTCCTTAGGGTCAGGTATAGTTGAAAGGTAATATAACAACATTAAGCACAAGACTAATTGTTGCTATTTATTTCTGCAAAAGATCAAATGGGGTAAAGATGCCCTCTAGTGGAAGGTTAGGTCCTTTCTACATTCAAATTGAGAGAAAAGAAAGTCACATACTTGATTGCAATATGGGCTTTTGCTTCCTTCCGAATGCTAGAATCAATAGCAGAGTTCAGAAATTAATTCTCTTATATGAGAAATAATATTTCCATTCATATTTTCTTCTTAAATGGATTTTATTTATTTTAATTATTTCTAAGGTGCATTGTCCTGTACATAGGAAAAACCAAATTGTCATGATTAAAGTCTCTTGTTTTCTTTTACCTTTTGATAAAAAGTCAATCATACCCTAGCTGGTGTGGCTTAGTAGACTGAGCACTGGCCCATGAACCAAAAGGCTGAGGGTTTGATTCCCAGTCAGGGTACGCGCATGGGTTGTGGACCAAGTCACCTGTTGGGGCAAGTGAGAGGCAACCAATCGATGTTTCTCTTCTTCTCTGTCTCCCTCCCTTCCCCTCTCTCTAAAAATCAATTTTAAAAAGTCAATCTCTCTTTTTTGACAAGTAACTTTACTCTTCCTCATATAGCTATACAAGTAAATATTGATGTGTTCAACAGATAATCTGTTTTCAGAATCTGCTTTAATTTTATGAAAGAAATTTCTTTAATATTATGAAAGAAAATAGTTTGAAGGTTATCAAAAGTTCTAATGATAAATACCTAGAAAAGGAAAACATTAATAGAAATGCTTATTTTATGACTTTCAGTTTCAATGTGCTTGGAAAAGAGAAAAGGGTAAAGGGATTGAATGCATAGAGTTGATTTTTTTGTGTGGGGGGAGGGTATATTCTCAGAGGCTAGTCCAGGGTCTTGTTCATAGTGGAAATCAATAAACACTATTGATTTAAGGTGATACAGGTTTTTCCCTAAGCATCTGAAATAAAATATTTTCTCTTCTGGATAAATTATTAAAATGACTGAAGTGATAAAATATCTGCAAAAGGCAAAAGTCCATTGTTTCATTGATTTAAAATTGTTCTGTAAGGCTCAAACATATAGTCCTTTTGTTACTACAAAAAGAATACTGAAGTACCATAGTGAAAAGATGGTCTTTTCAACAAATGATTCTGGACCAGTTGGATGTTAATCTGGACAAAAAATGAATCTTACCATAAGAACAATCAATTCCAAGTGCATTGCGTATCTAAATGTGAAAGGTAGAATGGCAAAGCTTCCCGTAGAAAACACAGGCACCTCGGGGGTAGCAAATATCTCTCAAACTGGATACACACAGCACTAACCAAGGAAAAGCTGATAAATTGTACTAAATGAAAATTAAGAACTTCTCTACATAAAAAGCACTACTGTGAGAGTGAAAAGGCAAGTCACACACTGAGAGATGACATTTGCTCTATATGTACTCAATAAAGGACTCTTATCAAGAATACATGAAAATTCCTATAAATCAATAACAAAGATCACAGTAGAACCTATACAAAAGACTTAATAGGCACTTTACAAAAAAGGATATTTTAGTGATCAATAAACTTATGAAAATGTGTTCAACTTCCTTAGTCATCAGGGAAAGTAAACTCAAATCCTAGTGAGACAGCACCGCAACCAGAGATGTGCTGGTAAATGTTTGACAATGGCTTGCCAGAGGGCAGAAAAAGAACCTATGTGTGTGCATCACAAATTGACAAATAATAATAAAATATACACTATGTACTCTTTATTGTAAATTTCATATAGCTAATTGATTCTTACTGAATGCTTTGGCTGAATTTTGCTAAATTCTTGTATCTGTATTTAAGGTTGTATTTCAACAAGGCTTTGATAACCTTTTTTTTTTTTTAGCTGTTCACATTATATCAGCTATAAGCGTGATAGTTTTGGGTTTAATCTGCATTATTAACATTTTCTCCATTATTTTCTTAAGTCTGTAAAAATCAACAGAACAATAAATCAAGCCCCGATTAGCAGCATTTCGCAGTTTCCACCGCATAAATATGCCACTGTGATCAGTTTCAAACCACCCACCGTATATTGCTGAAGCGATGCACAGCAGTGCATTAGGTGGTATATCTGTCACACAGAGAGCAATTCATGTAAATAACCTTAATAGCATAGATGATAGTCAAATATAGTCAAATAATTAGGAAGTAATGAATTCTGAGCACCTACTACCTTTGTTTTAATATATTTAATTTAGGTACACACAATTTAATTTTTAATGATAGTTATATTTAACAACCATTTCTCAAAGGTACTGAAAATTTAATTGTTGGCTCCCGAGAGCCAGTGAGAACCAACTCCAACATCCTGTTGAACCTAACATAAACTACCAGGGGAGGCCCCGTGCATGACCTGACAGTTCAATTCCTGGATATATCCCCAACAGAAATGCACACATAAATTCACCAAAGACATGTACAAGAATGTTCAGAGCAACACTATTCGTAATAGCCCTGAATTAAAAGCAACCCAATCATCTATCAATAATAAAATAGACAAACTATGGTGCATTCAATAAGAATAAACAAACTGTTGTTCCATGTACCAGCATGGATGAATCTCATAATATGTTGAGTGAAAGAAGCCAGACCCAAAGATATACATGCTGCATGTTTTTATTAATACAAAGTTCAAAAATAGGCAAAGTCATCTACAGTATAAAAGTCAAGAGAGTGGCTACCTTGTGGGGTTGGAGTGCAAGGGGGAGTTCTGAGGTCCCGATTCTGTTCTTTTCCTTAGCTGGTACAGTTTCAAACAGTATAATTTAATATATGTGTGCTTTTCTGTAAATGTTGCATCTTAATCGAGTTTACTTTAAAGCATTTTTAAAACATACTTCCTAGATTAAAAATAAAAAAAACTGATCTAACTAATAATTCCAAGGTAAGAGTAAGTTGTCTAATTTAATTATATGAAAGAGTAGGGCAGTAGAAACCAGAAAGTTAAGTAATGGAGTCACATTATGTCATCGTAAGACCTCATGAAAGGAATTTATTCCTTTGTGACTCGCTCCTTTCTGCTACAAAACAGCAGTATTGGTAGATTACACAGATCAAAAAAATGATCGAAAGGAAAAGTTTACTAAATATCTACTAATCTTAAACATAGCTAGATCCTTTATGAAGATAAATTTTATCAGAGAGTAATGTATCTGAAAAAAACCTACATGGACCCTAAAAATATGACTTCAGTGATAAGAGTGAAATCACCTTTTTAAAAGTTTTCAAGACCTAATAACTTTGTTCATTTTTTCCCTAGGGCCTGGAGCCACAGGGAGAGAACAGCTGCAAGTTGTTAAAATGGAAAGGAAAGGACTGCTTCTTAGTAAGAGATAGGGGTCGATGGTTAAACGAGTGTTGGAAATGGAGTGAGGACTCCCTCAGCCATAAACACAATGGAAGGCAAGGAGCAGCCTTCTGCTGAGACGTTAATTTGACATTATATGTTGCAGATAAAAATACTTTCCAGAGATTATTAATTCCTATAAAATTATATACCTGGACCTTCAAATTCATATCAATGTCTTTACAAGGTTTTCTCCTTACAGTGCACTTAAAAGTGTTACATACCAAAGGACAGTAAATTCTGTTTCTACACTAAGATCCTTCTAGGAGCTTTATTGCTACAGCACATTTCACATTTCATAAATTTTTATGCCTGTTTTGCCCTAGACTTTCCTTTCTGTGTGAGTTATTTAGCAGAACTTAGTTTAAGAACCTGTGCTATGTCTAAGAGAGTAATCATTTTAGATGGATGTGATAAAAATAAATCATTTCTTAAAGGTTTCTGTGAGCTTTACATTTTGGTCAAGGATGAGAACCATCACTGACTATCAGTTTTGCAATAAATCTACCCATCTCCTTTGAAAAGCAGTCAGAGATCTTGGAACTATTTTAGACATTTGTCTCCGCACACTCACCAGCCTGTTAAATGCAACTAATAGGCTCAGACTGACTAAACAACCACATGAGGACATCGTTTGGGTAAATCAAACAAGGTTTACGTATTTAAGGTGCGGCATGTAGTCAGGGCAGGTAGGGTATTCAGCTCTCACTTCCTTTTAACAGAGAGAAGTGCTTCCACTTGAGGACCCCTCAAAAGGGCCACACCAGCAGATACACTGTTGGGGATGGTAAATCTGAGCAAATGAGGCTCTCATCAGGCCTTTCAAAGCACAGCTGCTCCCTCAAGCAGTCTTGTATACAGGGCGCTACAGCAGCTCCGGACATCTGTGTCCTGGCCAGGTGTACCTCCTCTGTGCCATGTTAGGTTTGCAGAAGTACACGGTCATCATGTGCCTAAATAAACTCCTCATTCATTACTTTTAGCCTCTCTAAGCTAAAACAGGTTGGGCCAGATATAATCCTGAACCCCGTGATGTGGAGCTAGTGCAAGGAGCTCTTACCCAGATGGTACTGGGAGTTATGCTAATGCACATTTGGACCAGCTCTTGGGCCTAATCTACAAGCCCACACTTACTTATGTTGACGAGAAATCAACATAAGTAAGAAACATAAGAAATCAACACAAGAAATCATGAGTGTGAAGAAGGAAAAAAAAGGCTGCAAAATGTCTGCCCCAGTCATAGACTCTCCAATTATGTAGTCACCAGGCATTGCAAAATAATTTTTCTGTATCATTATTTAATATGTGGTTTCGTTTTATTTCATTCGTTTTTGCCTTCTAAACCTATGCATTGAGATATGAGAAAATCTATATCCAGCCTTCCTTCATTTGGGAACAGCCTCGCAATTAGGCGAAATACCCATTTGCTTTAGTCATGTCCTTCCTTTCAACCCAGTTTTGAATGATAGGATGTCAAGTTGCAGTGTCTCAATGAAATCCCTGCAATTTGGCTTCATCATTGGCTTAATCCAGAATATTTTAATCTGAAAAGAAATGTTCGATGTTACACATCTGTCCCTAAAGCTTGGCCTGTCTTAACTATTTCTTCATGCTGAAACCCTTACTCATCCTGTCCCATTCGAATGAGATGGAGAATGGATTTGGATCAGAAGCCAGGCTCAGACCCTAGCTTTACCACCTGCAAGCTTTGTGACTTCTGTTAAGTTCCATAAACCTGGGGCTTTGCTTTCCTCATCAGTGAAGTGGGATTCAATCTACCTCGTGTGTTTGTAGTAACAGTTCCGATATTGTTTGTAACTTTGCATGAAAGTGTTTGGCACATAGTTTATGTTTGGTAAATATAAATTGAGTCTAAATCTGACAGTTTAGTCTTTTGCAATGTAGCACACGCAAAAATTCTTTATTGCTTATAATTTTTACTGCCTTGGATAGACTTTATTGAAAAACCTCTAAATTTCAGCAATAATTGTTAGGATTTTAGAGGATGGGTTTGTTGTGTTCTGAACAGAGGTTAAAATGTTTGCAACTAAAAGCCTTTCCTTGTATGTGAAGTTGAGGCTGTGACTACATGCCAAGCAACTCATGAATAAATATCATATTCTGGGCCCCCACTTACCCTCTTGGAAGCTTTTTGAGAAAATTAATCAGTGTATCCAAGAATTTGTTGAACTCAAGTAAATTTTCACTGAGCTGTTTGATTGCTCATTCTGTTAGATGGATCAGAGGTTACTGGGGAGGGGCCATGGCTGGAGGTGCAGAGGGTGGGCCAGGACACAGCAAGCCCGCACCGTCTGCAGGCCCGGAAAATCAGCCCATGTAGGGATTAAGATTTTAATTGGTTTCTCAAAGCACTTTCAGACTCTATTTAGGAGCTAATTCTGAATTTTAAAGGACTGTTGGAAGAGTGCAATCGTAACCATTAGACCATTTAGGCCTTTCTATTTTACATTCATAAATATTAATTGAATGCATTACCACTGTTCAAAAATGGCCTGATAAATATTTACCAAGAACAGCCAGCTATTAGACTTCTTAACTTAGTGCTTCCAACTGTGTTAATTTTGTCAATGAATGTGCAGATCACTAAGCTTGTTTAGGGATTCTAAACTCAGAAGGAGCAAAGGTGGGGAAGTAGGAGGGAGGTATTTGAAAATTCCCTCAAGGAAGGGATAGGATGGTAGCAGGTGGGGGTTCAACTCTCCCTCCATCTCTAGTTACTGCCCGATCTCCTTCATCCACTCACTCAGCCTGGGCTGTGCTGATTACAGGAGCCTGCCCTGAACTGCTGAGCTAGTGACGCAAAGAAGCAGGGACTGATGGGAAGGCTTATGGTGGCCACGTAGTTGAGTTTCCAGGGAAACAAGGACTTTGGTGCCAGCAGCAGTAACCCTGTCCGAGGCGCAGGCTGTAGCATGTGTCCTGTGAAAGTGTGGTCCTGACTGGGTGTGTAGGCTCTGCTGTGTGATTTTGGGGGGTGCTCTTAGCTGCAGGACCCTGAGTCTGGTCCTCCATCCTACTCTGGATTCGGGGACCGACCAAGAGCATGTTCGCAAATTTCCTTCTGCTAAATTAGCCAGATTCACTTTCTCTAGCTTGTCACTAAGAATATAATGCAGTGGAGTAATTAATTCAATTTTTAGAAAACCAACATTAGACTGTCAAAATTTCCATAAATTGAATTTGGTATGGTGCACCGGTTTGAAATCTCCCTCATATATTACAAGCTCCTTTATAAATGAGTGAGAGAGGAGAAAATATGAACAGAATCCATATGAATTTGGTCTCTTCATTTTTTTTCTCCACGTTATCAAAGGAATACATCATCCTATCTTTTGAAAAGGGTAGTTGCTCTTCAGCAGATTGTTACAGGTTCAAAGAAAAGGCAAGGGCCAGCAGTGGGATGTCTGGTGCGTGGAGCACGTCCGGTTTGCCAGAGCCCTGATACAGTGAGGCACCTGTGACGGGCGGGCTGGAAAAATGCATATTCCAAGAGAACTAGAATAATTGTGTAGCCCAGTGAGAAAGAAAAGGAGACTTTTTCCTTTTCTCATTGTGACACTCCTGTAATCACAAAATGTTATCTACTTTGGGCAAAACATTTTGCTAGCTAGCAATCTGGAGAAACTCAAAAAGGTATGAGTCACCTTAAAGAAAACACATTTATTCATTAATACATTCATTTATTCACCTTTAAAATGTCAGTTAGACTCTACTGTATTAGACCTGATAGATACAAAGGTAAGCAAGATATAGTCCTTGCCCTCAGAGATTTATGGTTAATAGGTACGATCATTTGCATGACTAGAGACCTGGGTAGTCTCATGATACACAGGAACCTATTAGATATAGTTATTTACTTATTAGGTTATCTATTTATTTTTTGTTAACATTTTAAGCATGTACAACCAATTGCCACATTTTATAGTATTTTTTAAAAAAATTGATATTCACTGAAGTATCTTGCGTTCACAGACTTAAGCAGTATATATTCAGAATGTTATAAATAAACTCAGAGTTTACAGGCAAAGGTATGTTCCCCTAAGTGACAGGTACAAGTACATTAATTAAAAACATGCATCTCAAATTATTACCAAGCTCTCTTTGAAAGCCAGAAATGTAAACTTTTAAAAAATGAAGAGGGTATCTATGCACTTCAAAAATCAATATGATTTATATCAGAGATTGGTGACAGCTACAGGATTGTGCTCTTCAAAGCCAGTTACCTGATATTTTTCTTGTTACCTAAACAATTACAATGACATTGAAAGAAAATTACACTTGCATTTTAATCGCCAATCAAGCATTAAGGAAGTTCTGTAAAAAGTTCATGCAACTGAAAGGTTTCGAACTCCATATTAAAAATCTACTAGGCTCAGATGAAAATATGGGATGTGGCAGATGAAAAATAAAGCTACAATTGGTTTATTGAGTGAAATCAAAAGTCGTCAACATTTCTTTGAATCTTGGAGCTTAAGACCCAGTTGGAACGGTAAGCTGTAAACCCATGAGGAGGGAAAAAAAATCCGGGAGTTAAGGCACAATTCACATGCACTGAGGTGGCTGGAGAGGACAATCTTTAATGTCCCTTCCTACACTAAACATCGATTATTCTGTGACAGCTGTATGAGAAGTGTCATGGGGCAATGCATGATGAATTGCAAGTCGGAGGTGCAGACAGTAAGTACTGTGAGGTCAAAGAAGGGAACGACTGCTCTGGGCTGGAATGGTTTAGGAAGACCATTAAAAAAATTCTGAGCGTCTGAGCTACAACAAAAGCCCAATTCAATTAGGAGAGTGACTGGCAAGAGTCTGATTATAATACAAAATTAGGCCAAGATGAGGAGAATAAGAAACATAAAATACTGTAGAGAAAGAAGAAAGGAAAAGACAGTATCAGCAATTTGGTTTCTGAAACAGACATGCACGCGCACACACACACACACACACACAAATTAAGTAGCTATTATGCATTTTATCCTTCCAATAGTCTTATAAGGTAGGCAAAATATATCAACCCCACCTAGAACCTTCTGTGAATGAGGAATCTGTTAGAAATGTGTTCCATTACAAATAATAGAAAACCTGGCCAATAGTGACTTAAACAAATAAAATGGCTTTTTTTCTCCCTTAAATAGAAAGAACTCTAAAGGGGACAGCTCTTTCTAGCTCTCTGTCTCACCAGCTGCAGCGGTGGGGAGGGGGAGACATTTGCCTTTTTTGGCTTGTTGCCTTAGGGTCAGGAGTGGCTGCTGTACCTCCATGCATCACATTTGTATTCCAGACAGAAAGCAGACAAAAGGACAAAGGAGCAAAGAGTGAGGGCAAAATGGCACAGCCACTGAGTGTGTGGCTTTTTATTAAGAAAAGTGAGGTTTTCCTGCACTATTGCCCAATAGACTTCCCCTTTAACCTGCAGGCCAGAATTACATCTCACGGTCGCTCTTAGTGGTAAGGAGACTGGGGAGAAGTGTAATGTGGGTGGGGTTACTCAGCCAACCAATGATGAAGACCAAAGTGCAGAAGCTTTGTGAAAAAAAATTCAAAAGATAAAATCAGGGAGTTGTTTTCCCTAAATAGAAAAATTTAGCCTATATCTTAAAAAACCAAACTTTTTAAAATTTTGCGATAATTGTAGCTCTCCTTGCAGTTGTAAGAAACAAAACAGAGAGATCTCTGATCCCTTTCACCTGTTCCCTCAAGTGGCAACCTCTTACATAACTGTAGTACAGTATCACAGTTGGAATATTGACACGGTTATAGTCAAAATACAGAACATTTCCATGACCACTAGGATTCATCACGTTGTCTTTTTATAGCTATACCTACTTCTTTCTACCTTTTGTCTCCATTTCTGGCAACCATTAATCTGTTCTCTAGCTCTTTAATTTTGTCATTTCAAGAATGTGGTATCAATGGAATGATACAGTATGTAACCTTTTAGAATTGACTTTATTTTTCACTCGGCACAGTTCTCTGGGGAGTCATGCCGTTTGTACAATACTGTTACTGAGCAGACCAGGGCCCGTCCATGTGGTGCCTTGGTGAATGACCCAACAATTAATGCTGGAAAGAGCAGATCTTTATTTACAACCTTGGGAGAGCTTAGAAAGCCTCAGCTCGGAGCCCTCCTCTCCCACAAGACCCAGCACTTCCCATGATCCCCACCAGGCTACTAGCCAAAAACATCCCCGAAAGTTTCCCATGTCCTTATCTGTGCAGGATCTGGAATATGTTGTCATCAGCCTCCATGCAATAGTCCAAAAAAGCATGTGCTGTGTTACTCTGGATCATGGTGAAACTCAGGAAAGGCGCGGGTCTTAAAAGTCCAGGTAAATTCCAGGTGCTGCAGATCACGATCTTGCAAGGAAGTCCTTTGCAGCTCCGGAGTCAGCTAGAGCAGGCACGATCACAGCAGAAACAGCACTTCCTTTCTTATTAGCCCAGGCCTCGTGGCCTCCGTCCTCACTCTAAACTACATAGCTGCTTGCTTACTTCTCCTTTCTCACTGCACTCTTTCAAGCAGCATGGTCAAGAGAGTGAATGGCTGTGGCATCTAGTTTAAATCCCCGCCTGGAGCTTCCGTGACCCCATTTCTGACTCCTCCCACAATGGGCTTCATCTGCCCGTTCCCCATATCTTCCGTCTTTCTCGGGCTGCCATTGTTAGTCTCGGCAGGTGTGGCCCAGGACCCAGGG
Source organism: Mormoops blainvillei (assembly GCA_004026545.1). Lineage (NCBI taxonomy): Eukaryota > Metazoa > Chordata > Mammalia > Chiroptera > Mormoopidae > Mormoops > Mormoops blainvillei. Next base: position 102,475 of record PVJD01004763.1, on the reverse strand, counting down.
CAAACTGCCTCCAAACTCTCGCACAACTACAGCAAGCCCCCAGCTACACCATGGGTTAAAGTCACATCCATTTCCCTGGCTCCAAGGGGCAGACACAGCTTTTTAACATAACTATGAAGCTGGCCAAGTTGCCATAGATGTGCAAAATCTCCCAACTACTGTGCTCCACTTCTCCCGTGCCCTAAGCCAGGTTTAAGGGGGTTTTGGGGACATGTTTTGGATCCCTGCTCTACCCCAATTACAATACTGTAGTTCGTTTCTTCTCATTGCTGAATGGTATCTCAGTGTGTGGATATAATACCGTTTGTTTAATCATTCATTCGCTGAAAGAAATCTGGGATGTTTTGGCTACTACAAATAAAGCTGCGATAAACATTTGTGTACAGGTTTTTATGTGAACCTAAGTTTTCATTTCATTAGGATAACTGCCTAAGGGTACAACTGCAAGGTTGTATGGTAGTGATATTTTTAGTTTTTTAAGAAAACGGTCCAGTTGTTTCTAGAGTGGATTTACCGTTTTGCAGTCCCATCAGCAGTGTATGAGCAACCCAGTTTCTTGGCATCCTTGCCAGCATATTGTGTTCTCACCACTTTTTACTTTAGCCATTCTGATCAATGGGTTGTGATGTCTCATTGTGCTTTTAATCTGCATACCTCTAATGGCTAATGACATGAAACATCTCCATACTTGCTTATTTGACTACCGAAAATTCTCCTCAGTGCAATGTCTGTCTATGCATGCCTTTAGGCCATTTTCTAACTCGATTGTTTTTTTAATGTGGAGGTTTTCAGAGTGCTTTATAGATTTGAGATACTGGTCCTTAGATGGTTACGACTGGCACATATTTTCTCCCACTCAGTAGCTTGTCTTTTTATCCTCTTAACAAAGTGTCTTTCAACAGAGCAAGTTTTTCAGTCTTCATTATGTCCAACATTCCAATTTTCCCTTTTAGAGATCATGCTTTTGGAGCCAAATGTAAACATTCTTTCCCTAGTCCTAGATCACAAATATTTTCTCCTGAGTTTCTGTAAAAGTTTTATAGTTATATGTTTTATCTTAAATCAGTGATGCATCTTGAGTTAATTTTTATAGGAGGTGTGAGGCTTACGCCGAGGTTTACTGTTTTGCTTACGGATGGACATTCACTTGCTCTAGCACTGTTGGTTGAAAGGCTATTGCCTCCGTCAAGCCTCTCCTGCACTGTTTTCAAAAATCAGTTTGGTGTGTTTGTGGGTTGCCTAGTTCTGGTTTCCTTATTCTTTTCCAGTGATCTACATTTCTATCTCTCCACCAACACCATACAATCTTAAACACTGTAGCTCCATAGTTAAGTCTTGAAATTGGATGAAAAGATTCCTCCCATTTTATTTTTGTTTTCTAAATTGTTTTAAGTACTCCCTTTCCTTTGCTTTCCCACATAAATTTTAGAATAACTTTGTCTTGGCATATAAGAAAAAACCCTATTGGAATCTTGACAGGAATTGAATTAAATTTATATGTGCATTTGGGGAGAATCAACATCTTTACTATGTGAGTCTTTCAGTCCTTGAATAGGGCATGTCTCTCCACTTATTTAGGTCTTTTTTGATTTCTTTCATCAGCATTTTGTAGTTGTCAGCATGTAGGTTTGTACATGTTTTGTTAGACTTATCTAGGTTTTCCATTTTTTGAGCAATTGTAAATGGTACCGTATTTTTAATTTCAGTGCCACATGGTCATTGCTAGTATGTATAAATACAATTAATTTTTAATATTCATCTTGGATCCGTGACCTTGATGAACTCACTTATATGATTGTGTGAGTTTTCCTTTTTAGCCTGTTAACGTGGTGGATTACACTGATTTTCTGGTATTGAAGTAGGCTTGCATCCCTGGAATAACCCCCACTCAGACATGGTGTATGATTCTTTGTATATATTCCTGAGTTTTACTTGCTAATACTTTGTTATGGATTTTGTATTTTTATTTAAGAAAATATTGGTCTGTTGTTCCTTTTCTTTCTTCCTTTTTCTTTTTTTTTTTTGGTACTGGCTTTGGTTTTGGTATCAAGGTGATACTAGGAAGTATTCCCTTCTTTTCTCTTTCCTGGAATAAACTACAGAATTGATGTTAACTCTTTAAATATTTGGTAGAATTCTCCAGTGAACTATCTGGACCTGCAGATTTTGTGGGGGTAGGGAATAGGTGGGGCGTTTAATTACAAATTCAACTTCCTTAGTAGTTATCAGGTTATTCAGATGATCTACTTCATTTTGGGTAAGTTGCAGCAGTTTGTGCTTTTTGAGGACATGGTCCTCGAAAGTTTCATCGAAGTTTTCAAACTCTTGGGTGTAAACTTGTTCGTAGCATTCCCGTATCAGTATCCAACTCTTTGCCAGTTGTCTAAATCTTCAGGATATTCAGAAACATTGTACATGTCATTACTTTTTAGTTCCTTGTAGAAATCCCAGAACATGTGATCACTCCGATCGGGAGCAAAGACTCCTGTGCGGCACACGGCTGTCACCGTAGGGTTTTGCTTAACTCCTCTCTCCTGAATCCCGAGTCTTCCATTCTCTTGGTTTGTATCTGTCAGTAACTTCCTTGAAGGGCGTAACTGAAAATATCTTTATTCTACACTCACACTTTATTAATAATTTGGCCTAGAATAGAATTCAAGGCTGGAAATAATTTTTCTTCCGAATTTTCAAAGTATTTCTTTACCACCTGCTTGTTTCTGGTGTTGCTGTTGAGAAGGCTGGACGAGTCTGATTTGAATCCTCAGTATGTGACCTGTTTTTTTTTCCGTGGCAGCTTCCAGGATCTTACTTTCATCACCAGTGTTCTGCACCTCAGCACCATGATCTCTGGGACAGACCTATGTTTATCTATTTTGATGAGAATATGGTAGATCCTTTCAATCTGTAAATTTCATGTTCTTATATTCTGAAAAATATTTCTTGGATTATTTCTTCAGTATTACTAATTTTTATAATTAATTGGAAGGCCGTGGTTCAATGAACTGAACAGTATCCTGAAGTAAATCAGCTACACATCCAGACATTTTAGGAAGTACTTCTTTCTGACATGCAAATTTGCTTACTTAGGAATAACCACAGTGTGGTTTTAATCTGTTTTTCCACAGACTCTTAAAAAGACGATGAAAATAAGTTTGATGGAAAATGAACAGTCTCTTAAAAAAGAAAAAAGCCTATGAATAAGAACAGACAGCCCGCACCTCAGAAGGGCAGGTAGCCTGATATGGCGTTGAGGGCACGAATACAGAGGTAGATAAACTGTTTGTAGTTCCCATTTTGGTTCTGCCACTTACTTGCTATAGAACTCTCAGCAAATTATCCAAACTTTTGAAATATTAGCCTCACCTGTAAAATATAAGCTCCATGAAGGCAGGGACCATGTTCGTGTTGTCCACTGTTATGTATGCAGTGCCTAACAAACCTGGCACTGTGGCACTTGGTGCCACCTTGAATAAGGTGTTGAAGGAGTGTGTTGAAAAGAAAAGAAGAGCCACCCCGGACATTCAGAGGCTGGCCTGTACTCACAGTGGACCACGTTATTCTGTTATACATAATCAATTTCACAGAATACCAACCTTAGACAAGGTTACTCTGAGACCACGATAAAATGAGACAAAGCAAGACCGCTGCATAATATTGTCTAAGCTTAGATAAATACAAGGTCACTGTGCCACCCACAAAATAGCAAACACGCCCTCTCTTGGTCAAAATGAGTGACTGCTACTTTACTAATGGAAGCTTTATTCTTTTCCCTCTTTTCCTAGTTATAGGATTTGTTGATATATGTAATCATAGAATTGCCTCTGCTTTCCGACAGCATCCAACCTACAGTGAATCCTTGCTTTCTTGGACCCTCCTCAGTCAACCTGCCAAATCTATGACAGGTTTTTTTTCTAACACACTCTTACTAAGACACTTTGTGATTCCAAATGGTTTGTTTGCACTCACTTCAATGAATAATAAGTACAGTCTTTTTAACTATAGTTCTCTTCCTAGTGGTATTTGACTTATGGGAAATGACAATGTGATTAAAAAAATGAGATAAGCACTCTCTCTTCTGAGTTGCTGTGAGTATCGAATGGGTAATTAATTTACCAAGATACACTGAGGGTGCGTTTCGTGCCAGGCACTGTGCTAGAGTCAGTGAATCCTGAGCAGAACAAGACCCGGGAGTTTGAACCCATAGAACAGGCAGAGTAGAACATTTATGATCCAATTTAATGTTGTTAGCACTACTATAGAGGCATATAACTCCTATCAAGGTGTTATAGGACCATGGGTAAAGAAGGAGCATCTAATTTTAGAACTATAGCCTCCAGAACTGTAAGATAATAAAATTGTGTTGTTTTAAGCCACAAAATTTGTGATATTTGTTATGGCAGCAATAGAAAACTAATATAAGATGCTCAAGCTTAATCTTTAAGGTGGAGTGTCCCAGGCATAAGCAAAAGTCGACTAGCTCTTGTGAGTACCTTCCATCTGGGCTTTGTGCTTAGGAATGCGACAGGGTGGCAGGGTCAGATCCTGAAAGGTCTTCTTTCCATGCCTAGAATAGAAGATAATTCAGGAGGGGATTGGGGATCACTGAAGGATTAAAAGCAGGGGAGTCTGACAAAATCAGATTTGCCTTTTAGGATGGATTGGAGTCTGGAAGGAAAATGAATGGGAAACTATTTAAGTACCTTGGTCAAGAAACGATGTGAGGCACCTGGAAAAAATATCATTGTATTCTTCAAATATTTGAAATTCTGACCTGAGGAAGAGTTGTTAGACATGGTCTGTGCTGTTCTATGCTCAAGGTATAAAATTATAAGGAAATATTAAGTGCACTATCAGGAAGCACATTCTAATAATTAGAGTGGTCTAAAAATGGCATAGACTTATTCTCAAATAATTATGCCTTGCCTGTTTTTCTTTCCCCTGTTCAACAAATACTCATTTGAGTATTTAGGACGTGGCAGACGTTAGGCGTGTGATGGTGAACAAAATAGACAAACGGACTCTCCTCCTTGGAGTTTACTCTTTTAACTTCTATGTGTAAAGCGATACTGTTCACGTATAACTTTTATACAGTCATTTCGCCAAGAAGCAAGCTCCCAATCAGGATATCTGAAACGCGGGGGAGGCTGGGTTGGAGTTAACTCCCCCCCGAGAAAATCAGTAAGGAAGATAATCTAATAGAAGAATTGGAAAGTATGTGTCTCAGGCTTCAACCGAGGACAGAGCCCGGCCTTCTCTCCAGCCCAACCCGCAGCTTCTAGGCCTCTCGCCCCGCCCCACTGCCCGCCTGGGCCCTCCCCTTTCTCCGCCCCTACCCATCCCTTTAACTAGCAATTCTCGGCCCGCGAGATTTGGATCTTTTCTCTCGCGAGACCTTCTCCGTAACGTGCTGGCTTTAGTGGCGGTTGGGTGGCTGGCAGGGGTTATTTTTCGGGCAGTTTTTCTGCAAATCTGCGTCTTGCCTGGAGGCGTTAAGTAGGTCCTGGGAGCCGAGACCCGGGCTGTTGTCGCGGGGGTCCGTGAGGAGAGAGTGGGGCGGACTCCCTGGGCTCGGGTCGGCCTCTGGCCATGTGCGCACCGCGTGTGCGCCGCTGGTTCGGAGTCCCAGTGAGGTCCCTTCGGAAGGATGCGGGGTCCGGGTGGGTGGCCCGCCGGCGCTGTGTCACCGTCCGGAGACTCCTGCAGCTCGAGTCAGAGGCATGGGGGTATCGGAGCGGCCTTCACGCTGACCCCTCCCTGGGCCCTTGGGAGCTGGCGCCCAGGTGCCAGCTGAGGGCTGCGGCCGAGTTTAGTGGCCCGAGAGGGTCTTGCGGATGGCATAGGCAAATGACAAATCCCACGTTAATTTCTTTCTTTTTAAAATCAGGGCTTACAGCACAATGGAGTATATGACAGAATCCACCGACCGCACCCCTGGGCCTATGTGAGTCGCTCCCCGTCTCCCTGTCCGCTTGGAAGATGTTGTAGTGAGACTGAACTCACCAACTTTGGGGAACGCTTTTGTTTTTACGGGGGGGAGTTCTTTGTCTTAAGTGAAAGAAATGAAAAGCCTTATTTCCTGAGAAAATAGAATTCATATTTATTTGTTGAGTTTGTTACCGCAAATATTTCTTTTAAGAGAGTATATGCACCATATGTTCTTCTAGATTGTCATTGTCCAGTACCATAGGCATTAGCCACATGTGGCTGTATAAGATGAAATAAAATGAAATATTCAGTTCCTCAGTCGTGCTAGCCACATTTCAGGAGCTCAGAAGCCACATGTGTCTGGTAGCTACACAGACTACAGAACGTTTCTTTTGGACAACGCTGATTCTTAAACATTTTCTGCCCCAGTGTACCTAGATTCATGACACTCCCATCAGTTATACTGAATCACTAGATATGATACACTTTGCATCCTTTAAAAGTTTTCTGTTCTGGGTAAGTGTTTACATTTTGGCAGTCCCTGTGCTATACCGAGGCTTTAAAAAATTGCCTTTGGCCTATGCTGCTGCCTGATGATTGTTAGAAATAATATAGACTCTAGACCCTTTGTACATCTGCCATATTTTGAGGGTTTTTGGAATTTTGGCTGGCCTTTTTTAAAAAAAATCAGTATTTTAAGGTTCTTTGCTGCCTCGTTGAAGATTGCTCCTTTTCCTATTTGCTGCTTTAAGAGCAGAGATATTAACAGCCCTAACATGAAGGGTTTTGTTTGATAGTTTTTAAATTTAACCAGTGCATTTATGAAATCTAATTTGTAAATTTTATGCTTTATTTATTTAAGCTTGTGCTGCGAATGTGGTGTTGCAATTAGTCCAAATCCTGCCAATATTTGTGTGGCCTGCCTGCGGAGTAAAGTAGACATCAGTCAAGGCATTCCAAAACAGGTCTCTGTGTCTTTCTGCAAACAGTGCCAAAGGTATGGTGTGATACTATTCATCCTGCTTGCAGTTGACATTTACATAAGAGGATATGTGGAGGTTACCAAGGTACATGAAAAAAGTGCATGTAGTTGAGATTTAATTTTATTTATGTTGGTGTTGCCAAAGATTTTAGAATTTGCACTTTTGTAGTGTACTTTTTAGTTTGCTCTGCTAATCTGGTGATGATAGTGTAAAGGTATTTGAATTTGTTCTTTTTCTGTTAGGAGATTGATAGGTTTGATGTATACAGTGAATAGGTAACAACTTGATTTTTATAAGACTGAGAACAGTTTATTAAGGACATCCTTCTATTATTACCATGAAAGTTTAATTCCCCTCAGTCACTAGAAGCTATGCATGATTAAAAAAAAAATGACCTTATGTTTTAAGTAATTTAGCAATGTGTTTTAAAAATTACATCTGTGAATATTCCCATGTTACTAAAATGACAATAGTCGATGGGGCAAAACTCAGTAAATCATATCATCAATAAAGGTCTGAAATAAAGACTGGATTTGAAGGCAGAAGACCTTCAAAATTGTTTATCTTCCTTATTTATTAACTTTAGTTATTTCCACAAACTGCTTATATTCTATCTGGTAGGCCACTGAGTAACATAAAATGGCCCAAAGAAACTATAAAATTGTATACCTGTGATTACCTGAATTGGTTAGGGTTGAAGTTCCTAACTTTTTTGGAGGGGGAGGAGTTTATGAATGTTTCTGAGAATTTGAAAAGTGTATCTCCCCAGAAAAATACTTAACACATCTACATATTCGTACATATAGACTCATGAAAATTTGTACTGTTTCAGGGGGTTTACAGTTTGCAAGCTTTGCAAGTGTGAGGCTTAATCTGTTATATTTGCTATTCTTAAAATCATGGTGTAGTAAAACACTGGACAAAAAATCAGGACACCTAGTTTGTCTGGGATTTTTCACAAATGAGCTTTTTCAAATTCTTGACCAATTAACCTCGTTAAGCCTTAATTTCCTCATCAGACTGAAGGGGCTTCATTAGATGACATATGAAGCCCTTTCTAACTTGAAAAGCATGCTTACAACAAAGCAACTTGTATAATATTTTTGAATGGACCTTTAAAAGTATGCCAAAAGAGAAAAAGTATTCACAGAACACATTTAGAAGTCCTCGGCATTTAACAAGCCTTTATTGGGCACTTACTATGTGCTGGGCATTGTTCGAAGCCCTTGGGGGGCTGGGCCAAACAACTTAAGGCACGTGCATGAAGGATTTCAATTTTAACTTAGATTTTATGTAAGATTTTAAAACTTGAGTTTTACAGTTATAATTTGGAAAGGGAATTGAAATAGATGAATAGTCTGAACTGTTTTGGTACGTAGTATGAGGTACTGATTTACCTTTTTTGTGTGTGAGAAATAAGCAGTTCTTAAGCATTATAGATGTACCTTATAAATCATTTTAATGCCATTTTAAGATGATTTTTACCTGTTTTTCAGAGTATAGATTTGAGGAACTTTTGGTCGTTTTGTCATCCAGCCTGGAATTCTTATGGTGCTTGCATTGCTAAGATCTTTAATAGGTTATTTTATTAGATTGGTTTTCACAAATACCTGGAATTTTACCTTTTTAAGTAAAGCTACTGGCCTAATGGAAAGTTTTCTAGAACTATTAAAATAATATTTGGGTTAAGTGCTTCAGATTAACCATGGGTTATTATATGTGGCTAATAATCAGTGTTATATTTGCATATGCAGATAGAAATTTTTGCTTTCCCTTGAGAGATGCTGGGTTTCAGTATATTGTCTTCTCTCTCAGATACTTCCAGCCACCAGGAACTTGGATACAATGTGCATTAGAATCCAGAGAACTTCTTGCTCTGTGTTTGAAAAAAATTAAAGGCCCTCTGAGTAAGGTAGGTCAAATAGCTAAAATTGTTTTTGTAGGAATATCTTTTTAATCTCTCATTTTTGGTAGATCCTTGTTTAAGTAGGTTTTTCAAAAGTAGCTGTTAAATGTTACTGTTGGTAAGCACTCCAATACAAATGCTTTTTCATTTTTAAAGTTATATATATTCCTTTTTATGGAAATGAAAATAAGTCTGCTTTAAAAGATTTAATATTGAATCAAATTTGTCATTCATTATTTTTCAAGAACCTCTTACATGCAATAATTTTTGTCAAAAATATTTGTATAAAATTACTGCTAAACTTTGTCTTTTTCCTTTTGTATTGTTTTAAATCTTTATTTTCTATTGTTTTATCATTTTTTTCTGTGTTCCTGGCAGTATTCTTACCTTTATCTTCCTGTCTTTGTATTGATTTTTTTCCCTAGCACTAATATTTTTAAGTTTCAGAGTTTTTAAAAAAAAATATATATTATTGATTATGCTATTACAGTTGTCCCATTTTTTCCTCCTCTTTATTCACCTCCACCCTGAACACCCCCTTCCTACTAGCATTACCCCTCTTAGTTCTTAGCATGGGTTGTACATGTTAAGTTCTTTGGCTTCTCCATTTCCTATACTATTCTTAACCTTCCCCTGTCTATTTTGTACCTACCATTTATGCTTCTTATTCCCTGTACCTTTTCCCCCATTCTCTCCCCTCCCCCTGCCTGCTGATAACCCTCCATGTGATCTCCATTTCTGTGATTCTGTTCCTGTTATAGCCGTTTGCTTAGTTTGTTTTTGTTTTTGCTTTCTTAGGTTCAGTTGTTGATAGTTGTGAGTTTGTTGTTGTTTTACTGTTCATATTTTTGATCACCTTCTTTTTCTTAGATTAGTCCCTTTAACATTTCATGTAATAAGGGCTTGGTGATGATGAACTCCTTTAACTTTGTCTAGGAAGCACATTATCTACTCTTCCATTCTAAATGATAGCTTTGCTGGATAGAGTATTCCAGGTCCTTGTCTTTCATGACTTTGAATACTTCTTTCCAGCCCCTTCTTGCCTCTAAGGTTTCTTTGGAGAAATTAGCTCATAGTCTTACGGGAACTCCTTTGTAGGTAACTGTCTCCTTTTCTCTTACCGCTTTGATGATTCTCTCCTTATTTTTTAATCTTGGGTGTAGTAATTATGATGTGCTTTGGTGTGTGCTTCCTTGAGTCCAACTTCTTTGGGACTCTGTGAGCTTCCTGGACTTCCTGGAAGTCTATTTCCTTTACCAGATTGGGGAAGTTCTCTTTCATTATTTTTTCAAGTAAGTTTTCAATTTCTTGCTCTTCCTCTCCTTCTGGCACCCCTATAATTTGAATGTTGGAGCGTTTAAAGTTGTCCCAGAGGGTCCTCACCCTCTCCTCCTTTTTTTGAATTCTTGTTTCTTCATTCTGTTCTGGTTGAATGTTTCTTTCTTCTTTCTGCTCCAGCTCATTGATTTGAGTCCCAGTTTCCTTCCTTTCATCGTTGATTCCCTGTGTTTTTTTCTTTATTCCACTTTGCATGGGCTTCACTTTTTCCTCCCTTTTGCGACCATTTCTGTGAGCATCCTGAGTACCAGTGTTTTGAACTCTGCATCTGTTAGGCTGGCAATCTCTTCATCACTTAGCTCTGTTTTTGGAGCTTTGATCTGTTCTTTTGTTTGGGCCATGTTTTTTTTGTTTTTTGTTTTTGTCTTAGAGCGCCTGTTACATTGTAAGGGTTAGAGCCTTAAGGTATTCACCAGGGTGGGGCAACCTGTGTCACTGCCTTGTGGTGCTGTATGTGGGGGAGCGGTCTGAAAGGGTGCAGTGCTGTTTGCTTGGCTGTTGGCCAGCTTTCAGTCACTTCCCCTGCTACCCACAAGCAAATTGGGACCTTCTGGAGCTGATTCCCAGGCGGGCGGGTTTGTGTATATCCTAGGACCTTGTGGGTCTCTCAAATGAACTCTCCTGTGAGACTGGCAGTTTCTCCCACTGCTACAAACCCCACAGGTTTTTACTGATAGAGGTTCTGAGGCTTTCTTTTCCCCTGCTGGAATCCTGGGTTGCGTGGTCTTTCTCACTCCCCAGTTCCTTACCGTTTATCTGCTCTCAAATGTGGGACCGCCCCATCCGCCAGTTGCAGCCTTGCTGTACGTCCTCTCTTTGTTGGCTGTCTGTCTCTGCCCCTCCTACCTGTCTGGATGAATGTTTCTTCTTTAACTCCTTGGTTGTCAGACTTCCATACAGTTTGATTTTCTGGCAGTTCTGGTTATTTTTTGTTTTTAAATTTGTTCTTGTCCTTCTTGGTTGTGCGAGGAGACAAAGCGTATCTACCTACGCCTCCGTCTTGGCTGGAAGTCAAGTTTCAGAGTCTTAATGCATTCTGCTTTTAAGTATATCAGAGGGTTTGTTAATAGGTTTAAAAAAAATTGTATTTCCTAATTTTTCTCTCTCTTTTCCTGGAGTCAGTTTTTTGTGTATCATGGTCCTTTTGCTCTCATACTTCAGGCTTTTGTCAAATGTCTGGTGAGCCCAATGTGAAGGCCAGGGCGGGGCTGGGTGGAAGGAGGCAAAGAGGGTGGAAATGGGGGACATCTATAATAGTGTCAACAATAAAAAGTTTGCAAAAATAAAGGATACATTTCTTTCTTTTTTTAAAATCCTCACCTGAGGACATGCTTAATTGATTTTTAGAGGGAGAGTGGGAGGGAGGGAGATAGGGAGAGAGAAATATCCATGTAATAGAGTAACATTGATTGGTTGCCTCTCATAAGCACCCCAACTGGGGACCGAACCTGCATCCTAGGCATATGCCCTGACTGATTTATGGGATGAAGCTCCTACCAACTGAGCCACACCGGCCAGCGCAAGGACACAGTTCTTAAGATGGGAGATGTTACAGTATATTTGTAAGCTTCCCTGGAATAACAGAATAGAGCACAGAGGGAAACATTTGTAAAACCGCAAAGATGCAGAATAATGAGCTGGCAGATGTCCTCTAGAAGTAGGAAAGTGATAGGATTTAGCATACCAGTGGAAGAATACTTTTCTTTGTTCATTCAACAAATATTTGGCACTTACTCTTTGCCAGCCTATTTTGGGAGCCTGGAATATTTCACAGAATGGAACAAAGATCTCAGCTCTCTACTGGTGCATTCTAGAGGTTGGTCTTGATAGGAGCATGGACATTTCATCTGTGATGACAGAAAAGAATGTGTTGGCATGTGAGAGCTTCTGAAAAATCTCTTCTGATTCTGTTTTTAAAATTGTGAAGACAGATGCACGGACAGTAGCTATTGAGGGAAAAATCTATTATTGGGTGTTTGAGAAGAGGCGGAGGTATAAAATAGACCTCTGAGAAGTGGGAGAATGTACCAGAATGATGGATGGCTGCTGGGCCAGACTGAGATTTACTGTTATAAACCTACAGAATAGTGTGGTGTGTATTTGTTTCTCCAGCCCCATTGTCTGCATAGGTAAGGCATAGAGCAGGCAAAGCATTGGATTTAACCAACATGATTTAGCCAGGTGACGAAGGTAAAGTGAGAGAGGGAACAAAGCGATTGATTGTATACATGGTAATGAGTGATGATTGATCTTGAAATAAAGCTTGGATGGGATGGAAGTGAGTGGATAGGGAGGGATGAGAGACAGTGCAAAGGTGGTCAGATGAACAGTTTGTAAGTTTCAGTAGATTGAAAGGTTTTTGGTGTCCAGGACTAGAGAGAATGAGCTGGAAATGTAGATGATAGTCGGATGTTTTGAATTGAGATTGGCGGGTTAGAGATTCAGTTAGTTATGAGTAGGAAGGAGGACAAGATCTTGTGGGGAGAGGAACTCAAAAAGAAGGGAGAGGCTAAGGTATTTTGGGGATTATTTGTGAGGATATTGAAATCATCAAGTATTAATATTATTAAGAAGAGTGACTGAACCAGGATCTAAAAATTTTTGAGAAATGAAAGGAGGTGACCCAAGGATTAACAAATGACTAACAAAGAAAAAGGTGGTAAAAACAAACAAACAAACTAATAAGTAAATCAAACAAACCCTGGCTGGTGTGGCTCAGTGGATTGAGTGCTGGCCTGCGAACCAAAAGATCTCGGGCTCAATTTGCAGGGGGGCACATGCCTGGGTTGCAGGCCAGGTCACCAGTTGTGGGCATGTGAGAGGCAACTGATAGATTTCTTTCACACATTAATGTTTTTCTCCCTTTCTCCTTTCCTTATCCACCCTCTAAAAAATAACTCAAACCTAAAAAAACAAAAAGGAAGTGGTGACATAATCCCAAGACTTCAGGTTCAAACCTGGCTGTATTTAAGGGAGAGGCAGGGAGAATGGTTTGGAATAAGCAGTTTAAGGGCAAGGAGGATTCCTTTCTGGCTCCTAGTCCAATAATGGAAAGAAAGTGAGAAAAATATCAGTCACTACTTTAATTAGTTGCAGAGGAACAGTGTACGACCTTTGTCCAGAAGGTATCCAGTGATGTCATATGAAAAATAGAGACATTTACTGAAGAAGATAAAGAAACATTGTACGTAGGACAACGATGCCTCAGTCCCTTTCAAAGTGGGCACCTTGGGACCTCACAGAATTACCCCAGTTGCCATCAGATACCCCATCATATTTTCCTGAATTTTATAGACAGTCTGAAATTTCTTCCCTTGCAAAGGTGATTTTAGTTTGCAGAAAAGGCAGAAGTCACAGGATGCCAAATCTGGGCTGTAGGGGCACTGAATCATTTGGGTGATTTGACGTTTTGCCAAAAAACTCTATGAGATGTGATACATGGTTGGGTGCGTTGTCGAGATGAAACTGCCAATCACCAGTTGCACACAGCTGCGACCTTCTGAGTCATCTCAGTAGTTTCCATGAAGGAACGTTGGAGCTTAATGCAAATTTTGATGCAGATTCGTAGCCCTACCGGCTCAGTCGTTTTGAATGTGATGGCCACACAGTACCCATCCTCACTCAATGGCATTTACTGCCCCCACTGACTAGTACAGTGAAGTCGTCTTTGTTCACACATGTGCCTTCCAGTCCACTCTCCTTGGTTGCCAGGTTACATCAGTGTTGTGCAAACCATTCTCATTATATTAATAATGGCTGGGCTTTTTCCGAACAGACCTCGTATATAATCAAGAGATCTAGAAGATGAAGGGAATGTTCTGTGAAAAGATTGAGGATTTAGGAGGTTTTGTTGTTAGTGAATGTTGAGTTCCAGAGTGTTAGGTGGGACAGAATAAGGAATGTGTGGAACCATATGGAGTTTGGAGTGTGGGTGACGAGGGGTGACTGAGGTATTTGGGACTATGGTAAAGAAGGGTAAAGGACCCAATAAAGTTTAGTTGTGGATTAGTCCTGGTTATCTGAGGACAGATAGTTTGGTGAGACTGTGTTGGGCAATGGTGAAGTGTCCTCTTCCATTTCTGCAAATGGAGGAAGGGGTCTGAGGGAAAGGCAGTCTTAGTGCTTGTGGAGCTTTCTCTTGACCCCTGCCAATGGAGACGGAGGGAACAGAAGCTGCGCGTCACCCTCTGTACATGCTGTGGCTTGTAGTTGACTACTAGGCTTTGTTTTAGTGGGGAGCCAGTCGTATGAGGAGAGCTTTACTCTGGAGTGCTACAGCCATACCAGTCTGGCTCTCACCAGATATGGCTTGATTCAGTTATCACCTGCCCACTGTTGTCTCCCAGATCTCATGTGGAGCGCAGATTTCTCCGTAGAGTTCCAGACTAAATATTATGTTTTATTAACTGCTGAACATCTTCACTTGGATATCTCATAGATTAATCCTGTTAATTAAACGCAAATGTCTGAAACTTAATGCAGCACCTTCTCCCTATTCGGTCTGTTCTTTGTGTCAGAAAACTAGTATTATCTAGATGCCTGAGCTGGATACTTGAACATCATTCTATTTGGTTGGCCAAAAAAATTCATTTGATTTTTTTCCATTGGATGGCTCTAGTAGTGCTCAGTTGTCTTTAACTTCATTTAAAACAATTTTGTTTGATTGTATTATGACAGTTGTCAGTCATATCAGTGTGCATTGAAAGAAGCTACCAAATTGGTGAATTTTTGTGTAGCCATTTTAATATTGAAGATGGAAGAAAATACGCAACATTTTTTGCATATTATGCTTTATTATTTCAAGAAAAGTAAAAGTGCAACTGAAATGCAAGAAAAGATTTGTGCAGTGTATGGAGAAGGTACTCTGACTGATCAAATGTGTCAGGAGTGGTTTGTGAAGTTTCATGCTGGTACTGGAGATTTCTTGCTGGACAATGCTCCATGGTTGGTCAGGTAGACCAGTTGAAGTTGATAATGATCAAATTGAGACATTAATTGAGAACAGTCAGTGTTATACCACGTGGGAGACAGGTGACATAATCCAAATCAATAAAGTTATTGGTGAAAATGAAAAATGTGTCTTTATTTTATGGAAAAAACTGAACAGACTTTTTGGCCAGCCCAATAAAATCTGTTCTTTTCTGCCTTCCATATCTGGTTATGAAATCCTACAGATTTTATATGTTAAATAGCTCTTGGATCTTTTTGCTTCTGTTACTTTTAGCACCTCTTAGTTCAGCTCACCTGCGACTCCTGCTCAGGTTATTGAAACAACTTCCATTCTGGTTCTCCCACCTCCTTCCTCAAAACACCCATTTTAGCAATATTGAGCTCTGTTCAGCTCCTCATATGTAGCAAACTGTTCTTGGCCTGTGCTGATCCTGTTTATTTAGCAGTGCTTTACCGTTTGGATTTAGTATTCAGTGCATAAGATGCTCTCTAATGAATGTTTATCCTTATTTTTTTAAAGCCACATACTAATATTAGAGAGACAATACAAGTAGAAACTTCTGTTCATGAGATTTCTAGTAGATGATGAGATCACAACATCTTTGCTTTCTTATAAAAAGTAAAATGACTGTTCAAAACACAGTATACTGTTTTAGGGAAAAGGGTTATTTTTTCTATGCAAGTAGTATTTCATTTTTACTTGAGTTATACCTGTTGTGTTAATGTAGTCGTTAGATTGCCCTCTTATTTGCTGTTTTTGTTGCTGTACCTTTCATGATACTTTTTTTTTTTAACTGGTTATATTGGGTAGTGATACTAATCACAGATTCCTTCAACATCTCATGAAATTTATTTATTAATGAATTGTTCTTTCATATTTTTCTCCTCATGGGAACTCATGTTTTTTTCTGTTTGTGTTTTGTGGAAGGTCCGGCTTGTGGATGCAGGCTTTGTTTGGACTGAGCCCCATTCTAAGAGACTTAAAGTTAAACTGACTGTTCAGAAAGAGGTAAGATGTGCCTTATTTTCTCAGCATGGATACAGTATAGGCAGTGAAAATGAAAGGGCTATTGGTAGGTTATTTTATGATTTACATTTTAAAAGGACATGAATACACTCAATTTTAACTCTTTGTTTTCTTTTGGATCATCTGCACAAATGATTAGGTCACTACTAATAGCAGTTGTTGCTTATGTTTAGTGGACTAAGATAATCTTTTCAGTTACTTTATTAGAAAAAGTAATTGAAGTAAAAACATGAGCTATAGCAGTGCTTCTCAGACTTGCCTGATTATCATGACTCACAGTAACTGAGTCAAAGTGGATTCAGCTGGATGTGAGACACAGGAATATATGCATTTAAAAAGCTTCCAAGGTGATTTCAGATGATTGGGTATGTTTAGAAACAAATTGGGAATGTTTTCTTTTTTGAGAGTTTTTTGTCTTATTTTTTTCTTCTAAGGATAAATTATACACACACACACATACACAAACATATGTAGATATAAAAATTCTGCAAAAAGAACTCCTCACAACTGGTTCAACTAAAGGTAAATTTGAAATGTTAATACAGTAAATCTTACAAATTAAACCTGTATGTCTCTCTTGAAATAGTATAACTTGTGATTTTACATTTAACTGATTTATTGTTGATGTTCTCAAAGCATTCATGGAAAAAATATTTTAAGTTAAATATTAAAGTGCCTTAGCCCCCGGCTGGTGTACCTCAGTGGATTGAGCGTTGGTCTGTGAACCAAAGGGTTGCCGGTTCGATTCCCCAGTCAGGGCACATGCCTGGTTTGTGGCCCAGGTCCCCAGTGGGGGTGCGTGAGAGGCAACCAAACATTGATGTTCCTCTCCCTCTCTTTCTCCCTCCCTTCCCGTCTGTCTAGAAATAAAATTAATAAAATCCCCCCCAAAAAATTTTGTTATTAAACAGAAACAAAAGAATGAAGGAGTTTGATTGTGGGTTTTTTTTTTTTTTAAATCAGGTGATGAATGGCGCTATCCTTCAGCAAGTGTTCGTGGTGGATTATGTTGTTCAGTCCCAAATGTGTGGAGACTGCCATAGAGTAGAAGCTAAGGACTTCTGGAAGGCTGTTGTCCAAGTCAGGCAAAAGGTAATGAGGGAGAGATGATGAGTGAATCCTCCAGCTCGTATTTTATCTTTGTCAGTTGTAAGTAGCTAATAAAACCTCCTTTTTTGTCCCTTTTTTCCAAACCCTTCATGAACCTGGGATAGTCTAGGTCCCTGGAGCTTTCACCTTTAGAAATAGATCATTATTGTTTTATAGATAATCTTTAAAGATTATTTCAGTTTTAAAAATTAGTGTGCCGTATCTGTAGATGGCTTTTTTTTTTTTTTTACATTTCATCTATTAATCTAATGTTGCATTTATGTTTAGACTTTGCACAAAAAAACTTTCTACTACTTGGAACAGTTAATTTTGAAATATGGGATGTATCAGAATACACTTCGTATCAAAGAGATTCATGGTGAGTTAAAACATACAAGCATTTGAAATGGTGTTAGAATCTAATCTGTTAATCATTGATCTTGTATGTTGGGAGAAAAGCACTTAGAAGTGTGCTCTTGGTCTTTAAATAGAGAGGAAAGTGAATATCAGCAGTGCCACCTGAAGAAAATCCTTTAAGCTTTGTATTTGACCTGAGTGTATTATGAATAGATAGAAGGTTAATAGTCTAAATCAGCAAAACACAGTTTAGTGAATCTGGTTTTAGAAATGCTCTTACTACCAATCAAGTATTACAAAAAATATAATTAGTAAGTGTGCACGTATTATAAAGTGTAATTTATACACTGTGGTGGTAGCGGTGAGACAAAGCCTTGCTGCCTATTTAACAATAGGGCCTGGCCATTTGTGGCTACTTAACAGGAAAAAGCATACCTTTCTTCTGGGTAACTTTGTTTCGAGTAACTCTTGGGAATGAGATCCAGATTTTCTACCTAAGGAAGCTAAACACTTAACAGTTGTTCATTACCATGGCAGAATTATCCTCATACAGAATTTTTTTGTAACAAAAGACATGGATACATTTTGGGATATACTTTTGCAGTCACTTTCAAAACCAAAAATGTTTTAAGTCGTCCCGCCCCCCCCCCCTTTTTTTTTTAGCTGGATTTGTTAATTCCCCTTCCCCACCTCCAGTGGTTCTTGGCTTGATTTCAATGAATGTTTTGTTTGTTTGATTGTGAATTTATAACTGTTTTTAAAATCATAATCATAAAAATTCAAACTCGGAAGAATGTATAAATAAAGGACGACTAGGTCTCTTTTATGCATTTGTTATTCCTAGAGGTAACCCCTTTAAACAAGATAGTATTATTATATGTGCTGTCTATGTACTTTGTGATAAAGCTGGTTTCCCTCGTGTGGGATCTTTCTGAAATATCCTGTGATTATTAACAACATGTTATGTTATATATTTGGAAACTTTTCCATCTCACTACATATGATTCTGTTTCATTATTTTTAACCACTGTGTGTGCATATTTCATTAATCAGTGTCTTTAATTATTTACTGTTAGTTGGTTTAGGAGATGTTCCATTTTTTTGCTGCAGCAAACTGTGCTGAAATAAATGTCCTTGTGTTTGTGCATATTTAGTGGTTTTTCTGTGACATTGAGTTCAAGAGTTGAAATTGCTAGATGAGTATGCTAATACTAAATTTTATATGTATTGCTAGATTGTCTTCTGCTAGTTTACAGTCCCACCATTTATGAGTTTCCATTTTTCCCACATTTGCTAACACCGCATAAGATTGTATTAGCCTTTTTAATTTTTGCTGTTCTAAAGGAGAAAATAATGGCATCTTGTTTTAATTTGCATTTCCCTAATTACTAATGAAGTTAACATTTGCATATGTGCATTTGCCATTTATATTTATCTCTAATGTGAATAGTCTGTTCTTCACATATCTGTTTTTCCTCATTTGTTTTGTCCGTTGTTCAGGATATCAGTCTCATTGACTTGCGTGTGCATGTACGTGTGCAGAGAGAGTGAGCATGTGTTTGAGAGCATGTGTTTGAGCATGAGCCTGAGAGAGATACTTTTTGCATTGTCTCATGTCTTTTATTATTTTAATTTTCCTTCTTTAGTTATATAGCTATGGCTTAGGACTTTTGTGTCTTACAAAGTTCTCTATACTCCCAAGATTATTTTTTAAAAAGTAAATTATAGTTTGTGTTTTACTTTTGGATCTTAAATCTTACCTGGTAGGAGTTTTCCCCAGAGGATTAACTTGCATTGTCTTAATACCTACTAACCAAATAGTTTATCTTTTCCCCAATGATTTGAACTTTCTCCTTATTCTTACATGCTAAATTCCTTTATGTATATGGCTGGCTTCTGGTTAATTTTGTCTCACTGCTTCTATCACAGTATATAAATTATACTTTATGTGCTTCTTTACTAATTTTTTTTTTTTCAAAACTGGATTAATAGTAAGGGTATGGATTCTAGAACCAGATGTTGTTTGTTTGAATCTCTGTCCCATCAGTTTTTTGCTCTCTGTACGCAGGTTTTTTAACTTCTTTGAGCCTTAGTTTTTCTATCAATAAAATAGAGAGGATGATACTAGCACCTACCTCATAGGATTATTGTGAGGATTAAATAGTGTGTGAAGTGCTGAAAACCAGGCTTGATGCATAATTACATTTTTTCAATTCCTTCCTCTCCTTTAGTGACATTATATAGTTCTCATAAAGATCTTGAATGTTCCTTGTTGATGTTTTGAGCTATTTTATACTATTTGTTACTGTGGATGGCCATTTTTTCATTACGTTTTCTAATTGGTTATTGCTAATATATTGGATAGCTATTGATTTCGTGTATTGATCTTTCTGAAATTTCATAATATCACTAATAGTTTATAGTTGATACTCTTGATTTTCTAGGTAAACAATTATCTGTTAACAGTGATAGTTAATTTTATTTCTCCTTGTTTTTTTAAAAAAAATCTTACTGTAGTTTTGATTTGCATTTCCCTGATTAGTGACAATGAGCATTTTTCATGTACTCGTCGGCCTTTTCATGTCTTTAGAGAAATATCTCTACAGTTCCTGCCTGTGTTGCAATGGGGTTATTAGATCTTTTGCTATTAAGTAGTAGGAGTTCCTAATATATTTTGGAGATTAACCCCTTTTAGATATATTGTTTGCAACTATTTTCTCCTATTTTGTAGGTTGCCTTTTCACTGTGTTGATTGTTTCTTTTGGTGTGCAGAAGCTTTTTAGTTTGATGTAGCCCCAGTTGTTTGTTTTTGTTGCCTATGCTTTGGTGTCATATCCATGAAATCATTGCCAAGACCAATGTCATAAAGCTTTTCCCCTATGCTTTTTTTCTAGGAGTTTTATAGTTTCAGGTCTCAACTTGAGTTGATTTTTGTGTACGGTGTAAGACAAGTGTCCATTTTTCTCTTTTGCTTATGGATATCTAGTTTACCCAGTATCATTTGTTGAAGAGACTTTGCTTTCCCCATTGTGTATTCTTGGGTCCCTTGTTTAAAATCAGTTCACTGTATATGTGTGAACTATTCTAGCCTCTCTCTTCTGGTCCATCGGTCTATAGGACAGTGTCAGTACCATGCTGCTTTGATTTCTGTAGCTTTGTAATATATTTTGAAGTCAAGAAATGGGATGCCTATACTTAACGATGTCTTTTGAATTGCAAAGGTTTTAAATTTTGAAGTCCAATTTGCCAATTTATTTTTCTTTTACCTCTTGTGCTTTTGGTGTCATGTTTAAGAACTATTGTCTAATCAAGATTTCCCTCTATATTACTTTCAAATGTTTTATAGTTTTAACTCTTATATTTAGGCTTTAAGTTAATAACCCTTTTGAGTTACTTTTTGTGCATGGTGTGAGAGAAAGGTCTAAACATCTTTCTCATGTGGATATCCTGCTTTCCCAGGGAAAAGACTATCCTTTCCGAAATGAATTGGCTTGGATCCTCTGTCAGAGTTCTATTGACTGAAATGTAAGGGTTTATTTCTGGATCCTTGAGTCTGTTCCATAGATCTATATATCCTTCCTCAGGCCAGTACCATAGTATCTTGATTACTAAAAGTTATTGAGTTGTGAAATTGGGAAGTGGAGTGTTCCTGATAACTTCGTTTATCTTTAAAATTGTTTTAGCCATTCTGGGTTATTTTAGTTTCCTAGTTAGTTGAGTTGTTTGGAAGACTATTTCTAAATATTTCTTAGCAGGTAGTTTTTCTTTTAATTATCCCTTTGTAGCTGACTTAATGCTACTGCATTGTGATCAGATAATGTATGTAAATTTACCATTTTGAATTTATTGAAGTTTAAAAGAAAGTACATAAGTATTTTATGAATGTATTGTGAATTTTTAAAAATTGTATTCTTTCTTGGGACCATGTTGTGTAATCTCAATTAAATTAATCTTGATAGTTGGTTATTCAATCCGTGTATGAATTTAATTCTATGAATCCTTCCTATTTTTTGGTCAGTTTTGTCATTTTGGCTTTTATAGTCTTATACTAGTCTCCCACAATGATTGTGCATATGTTAACATTTGTTAATTTCTTTTTAATAGTTTTTGTTTCTGCATCTCAATGCTTTTATTAGGTGCATTTCTATTGTCTTTTTAGTAGATTGTTTCATTTATTATATAAAATATCTTTCTTCTGTTTAGTGTTTTCTCCCGTCCTGTTGATCTTGAATATTATGATGTTTGAAATTAAATTTAATGAATCTTTTTTTTTGTTAGCATCTGATTTTGTTAAATAAGTCTTAAGTGATATGATATCCTTAAGTGTTGTGAATACATTTTCTGATAATTTGATTTTTTAACACAATTTGTTATGTAGTCATGCTAGCAGAGGAAAATCTTATTTTGCAGAATTATTTTCATGTGGCTTTTTTTTTTTAAAGATGGACTGGATTTCTATTATTCTTCAAAGCAGCATGCTCAGAAGATGGTAGAATTTCTTCAGTGTACAGTCCCCTGTAGGTATGTTCTCAACCTAAATGTGATTAAGTCCAAGGAGCTGGGAGCGGGTATAACTCACATCCATTCTTCAGACTGAGACAACCTCTCTTATGTTAAAATATTTAAAATTGTAGTAGGAGTACTCACACAATTAGTAAGCATTTATTGGATTTATTCAGTTTAAAGGAAATTATTAGCCTAAGAGCATGTAAGAATCACTTTGAGGCTGTAGACCTCACCATGGGATAATAAACACTGTAGTACCAAGCCATTGATTGAATCTTTTTAAATAAGAGAAAAGAAAGATGGGGTAGAGGTCTTTGAGGAAAAGCTTCATAGAGAGGAAGGACTTCAGCTTCTAAAATGGGAAATTTTCGAAGGTAGAGTTTATATTGAAAAGTGAGATGAATGTGAACAAAAACTTGTGGGTATTAGTGTAGTTTTTAATGGATGCTGTATATAGGTTAGATTGGCTAAGGAAGGGCATGTTTTGGAGATTTTTAGTTGATAAAGTTGAAAATAGTTAGGGTGCAGTCATTGGTGAAGGTTTGAATGAAATTAGGCCTCACCGTAGCAGACATCAGGAAGTTGTTTCAGACCTTTGATAGTGATGATTTGATTTGGTAAAAATTGATATTCTGAGACTATAAAAGAAGGCATTTGTCTTTTTATTACTATTAACTTTTTCTCTTAATAGATACAAAGCCTCACAGAGACTGATCTCTCAGGATATCCATAATAACACATACAATTACAAAAGCACTTTTTCTGTGGAAATTGTTCCAATATGCAAGGTACTTTTTCTTATTTAATTAATCTATGTCTGTAACAGAGTGCAAGTAATTAATTGGTTTATATGTAATTATTAGTTCCTGGTTTCCTTCTGGGGTTGGTTAAAAATTTAGGATAACTTCCTTAAATGATTTTTAACACGCTCAGCTGTGTTAAAAAGATGTTAAAAGTAATTATGCTTAAAATTAAAATTGGCATGCCCTTTATTTTGGTGTACTAATTAAAAGGCCTTTTTCAGTTTTTTAATGTCCTTATTCCTTAAAATTTGTGATCCTAGTGGACACATGACAGTTCTATGAAACTTTTAATACAGGAAATGACATTAAAATAAATATCAGTGAATCACTTTGAAATATGTTCAGACTGGATTTTGGAATGATGAAAATAAACAGTATTGTAGAAATGAGACCATAGAATCATTTTTGTGATTTAAAAACAATCTGAATAACACTTAAAATGTAGGTTATCATTTTATTTCATTGTGCGAAGGTAAAACCGTGCTTCAGAAGTATTAAATGGATTAAAATTTCAACAAATCGTTATTGAGGTTCTCGTGTATAGAAGGCTATGTGTTAAGGATTATATATCTAGAGGTCTCTGCCATATAGGAACTTATATATTGATATTAAGTCACTAATAATAATTGCCATATTTTATTGTGAGCATTCTTTCTAAGTTAATGTCTAAGTATAGTTATACCTCAGTAATTGTTGGCTTCAGAACTCGTCAAACCCTGTACTTGTTGCATTTTGATGAGAAAAGAAATGTTTCAGCACTTTGTGCTTGCTCAGGACTGCTTGTACTTGCTAGAACTTATATGAGTTCCGACACCTCCCCACAAGAGAAAATGCTTCATTGTTTGGAACTCGATGGTTTTGGCACTCGTCACGAGTACCAGAACGAATTAGCAACAAGTACTGAGGTACCACGGTATTAGAGTGTATTTCACCTCTTTACATCTCATAGTAACTGGGGTCAATTACTGTCATTTTGAAGATGAGGAAATTGAAGCTTGGGGAGGTTAGATGACTTGACCAAAGTCACATTACTACAAAATGATGAAGCCAGGATTTGTACCTAGGTCTGTGACTCTCAAGCTTTAAAGCTGTCACCACTAATGTATGATAGAGTACATTACCAAGGGATGAAATGATGGCTTAAAACAGGGTTGGCAAAATTTTTCTGTAAAGGGCCAGATAGTACATATTTTCAACTTTCAGGCCATACAGTTTCCTTTGCAGCTACTCAACTCTGTTGCAGTTGCACAGAGTAGCCAGAGGTAATAGGTAAATGAATGGCTGAGGATGTATTCCAGTAAAACTTATTTATAAAAATGGGCTATGGACCAAATTTGGCCTCAGGGACATATTTTGCAAACCCCTGTATTAAAACTGAACATTTTACTGCCACAGAGCTTGGGAAATGTAAACTTAGGTGTAAGGGCATATTTAAGGCCTCGGTTATTAAGTGGTTTGAGTGATTCGTACAAGTCACTGGGTACATATACAATATAAAGGAGTATTTGCATTAATCTTTGGAGACTCCCAAGTTAAAAAGAAAGGACCGGACTAGGTGCTGTTAGGGATGCACGGACTGCCCTTTCATTGGAGGAGCCTGTGATTGTGAACACATGCAGCTTAAAATATAACCCAGATTCTCTTATATTTTAATGCAGTTTAAAAACAGATAACCCGATTGCTGGTGTTATTTCCCAGTGTACATGTAGAAGTGTGCTCTTTGGGGCATTAAATATTTGATTACATATTGCTACATAAAGCCATGAAAGAGAAACATGTGGCTTCCCTGAAATTTATTTTTTATTGAGATTGAAGGAAGTCACAAGTAGACTTAAAAAATCACTTGGATATTTAACACTTTGCTTAGAATATACACTTGTCAACATAGAGTGATAAGCATTCACAGTTAAAATAAATTGAAATAATAATTTGGTGAATAGGATCTGAAAAAATATTAAAGCATTTTTATTAAGACAAATATCACTGTCTTAAGAAAATATAGCTTACTTTCTCTTTTTCTAAAGATCTTTTGTTTAGGTACTTTGTTGATTGATAGAATTAAACATTTAATGTTTTGGTTTGAGCAAATGCACTTGGATCAAGTTTACAGTGATGAGTGTTTTTTGGAGACTGTTACCTAGTATTTGCTTCACTCTAAATGTTAGTTCCTTTGCCTAGGATAATGTTGTTTGTCTGTCTCCAAAATTGGCACAAAGCTTGGGAAATATGAACCAGATTTGTGTGTGTATTCGTGTAACCAGTGCCATCCATCTCATAGATCCAAATACCCTGCAAGGTAAGTTTTAGGAATTGTTTGCCTTGGCAGTTCTGCCGGGCAAGCAGTGATAATTCATGTTGTAATTTATCAAACATTTTCAATAATGTCGTTAGGAAAAACTAGTTAAAATTTTTATTATTTAATTCTTACAAAACACTGTGATATTAAAGGTTTTGGTAAGTTACCCTTTTTTTAAAAATCTTTACTCAAGGACATATTGATTTTAGAGAAAGGGAGCGAGAGAGAAACATCGATTGGTTGCATTCTGTACGCACTCCAACTGGGGATCAAATCTACCCCCTTTTGGCACAGGGGTGATACCTCAACCAAAGGAGTAGCTCAGCCAGGGCCACCCTTATATTTTTCACTTGAAGAAATAATTCTGTGAACTTGCAAAAATTTGCTAGTTTTATTGCATTTATTTTTACTGAAATCGACTTACCTCAGTTTACTTTTGTGCCTAATTATTTAAGTTCATTGCCAAATTTTAGTGTATAGCAAATATTTTAAAGTTTGGAACATTTAACTTTTTGTAATCCAGTAGAACATTTAGTTTAAATAAGAATTTTAACTAATTTCATCATTGCTAACATAATTTTTAACAGTCCCTTAATAAAAATTATTGTTTAAAGAATACCCCATATTAATAGATGTCTTTTTAGTACTTGTTTGCATCTCTTACTTTTTTGTCTTTTTCAGTTTCTATTTCCTGTAATGTAAGTTTTCTGTTATTAAAAAATTGAGTTTATTTTGCTATTCTCCAGAAAGTCATTTATCATCTTTGTCAGTTAGATTAGAATTTATCAGTCAAAGTTCTTTGTACAGTATTGGATGCACATCTGTCAGGTGAAACTTAATTTTCCATAAACTAAGTACCCAAGATGACTGACAGTGTTTCTAAATAAAATGCCAGACATGAAAACTGTACAACTTGGCTCCGATCTTATGTTAAAGTAGCTTAGCTCTGTGGTGTTCTCATGATAATAACTACCTAAGAGATGTTTGACGCCTGATATTTCACTTGTGTTGTGAGAAATTTGGACTGACTTACAGGAATAAATGAGGACTCTAAAGAGTGAACTGCCACTGTGGTTCCTGTTGATCTGATGCTTCCCCGTTTGTATATACCAAATCCTCCCTAGTTATATATGACATTTGTTGACTTTTAATATACTTCACTTTTCTTGTTCTTTAATAGTCTGTGCTTATTCTTAGTTGCTGACGTTGATGGGAATACTTTCTGGAGTCACCCTTTCAATAGTTTGTGCCATCCCAAGCAGCTGGAGGAGTTTATTGTGATGGAATGCAGCATAGTTCGAGACCTAAAACGCAAAGCAGGTGCTGGAATGATATCAAAAAAGGTAAGTTCCATCCTGCACACCTTTTTTTTCTCTCCCCCAACTTAGTATTTTGATCCCGGTAATTCTAAAATGTGTTTCCAAATAAAGCTGTCACCACACTGGGTAAAATGCATTCCGTATTTGTATGTTGTTTACTTTTAACGTATAGTCATTGTGGTGAAAATTATCAGACTTACACTATCTGGTAAGTTTATTTTCTTGTTTAAGTAAGAATATTTTTTAAAAAGTTTACTGTTATGAAAAAGCATTTCTTGTTTTACTTTTGACAGAAGGACCAAATTATAAACTAACCTTTTTTGACTTTTTAAAAATTTTCAAACATTTGAGTCAAATATAAGCTAATAGTGATAAGTATTATCACTAAATACTGAATACATCACTTTGCATCTCTAAAACATGGGAACATTTTCTATATAGTCAAAGTATTGTCATACATATAAACATTGTCATTTTATTCAGATTTCCTCATTTGTCCCAGAGTATCTTTTGTTGATTATTCAAACTAGTATCCATTTGGGGATAATACATTGAATATGAATATTATATCTCTTAAATCTTTGATTTAATAGTAGCCCCCCTTCCCTTTTTCTCATAACTTTGTAGGCAGCTAAGACATTTTTCTTGTGGATCTTCTTTATTGTTTCCTCATGATGTCATTTAACTTGCTGCTTAATCTCTTGCGGTTCCATTAAACTGGACAGTGGATCTAAGGGCTTGCTTAAATTTATGTTAATAATTTTTGGCCAGAACATTTTGGTGGTGATGCCGTGTGTTTTCTGTGATACAAGAGACAAGTAATGTTTTGCTAGTTCACTGATAGCCAGATCTCTCTATTGTAATATTATGAATCTTTTCTCCTTGTTACGAACCTGCCGGTCCTAAGTATTTCATTTTTGGGGGTGCTAATATAAATGGTATTGTGTTTTTAAGTTCAAATTCCACTTGTTTGTTTTGATAGATAGGAAAGTGATTGACTTATGTTTATAACCTTGTATCCTGTAACCTTGCTGTATTCTGGGAGGTGCTTTGTTCATTCAAATTTTCTACACACACAATCATGTTATCTGCAAACAAAGATAATTTTATTTTTTCCTTTCCAATATATATAGCCTTCATCTTCTTTTCTTTGTATTAGCTAGGATTTCTAGTAGGGTGTTGAAAAGCAGTAGTAAGAAGAGCATCCTTGCTTTATACCTGTATTTATATCCATATATCTTAGTGGGAAATCTTTTGAGTTTCTCACCATTAAGTATAATATTAGCTGTAGGATTTTTGCATATGTTCTTTATCAAGTTGAGAAAGTTCTCCTCTATTCCTACTTTACTAAGAGTTTTTAACATGAATGGCGTGTGTTGAATTTTGTCAAATGCTGTTTATGTATTGATACTATCATAGGATTTTTTTTTTTTAGCCTGTTGATGTGATTGATGGGGAGTACATTAACTGATTTTCAAATATTGAACCAGCCTTGCATACATGGGGTAAATCCCACTTGGTCGTAGTGTACAATTCTTTTATATTTTGTTGAGGATTTTTGTATCTGTGTTCATGAGAGAACATTGGTCTGTAGATTGCTTGTCTGGTAATGTTTTTGTTTGGTATTAGGGTAATACTGGTCTTGTAAATGTGTTGGGATGTATTCCTTTTTCTTTTATCTTCTGGAAGAGATTGTAGAGAATTGATATAATTTCTTCATAAACGTTTGGTAGAATTCACCAGTGACTCCATCTGGGCCTGGTGTTTTCTTTTTTGGAAAGTTATTACTTGTTGAGTCAGTTTCTTAAATAGATATGTCTATTCCTATGTCCTTTTGACATGACTTTCCTAGTCTTTGAAAACATCCTTAGTTTGTGGCACAACACCACAATGTGTTAGGTGTTCCAGAATCGCATTGTATAGTTCTTACCCCATGTCTGAAATCAGGCATTTCTTCAAGGATATAAGTCTGATTTCCTTTACTGTGCATTAGTATTTAGAGTTTCTTTATCTGTATACTAATGGTGCTCATTTCTGCTGAGGTAATAATTGTATTTTGAGGTAAAAATAACTTCTGATAATTTGGGAAAATCCATAGAAATGTAAGACAGGTTACTTTTCACATGTTTCAAATACAAAATTTAATAATATGGTTAAGAATAAACTTTTATTATTTGTAATAAATGTAGAGGAACATCACTTTCCCTAGGCATATATAAAATGAGATTATGTGTATATGTGTGTGTGTGTGTATATATATGTATATATATATATTCCCCCCCGTGGCCCCCCCCCCGAAAATACACTTAGGTAGAACAGTTTCATAAGCCTCTTAGAAGCAGTCTAGTAGCCAGAAAGTGAATCCTATTACACAGGATTTAGTCTCTCTCTGGTAACTCACTTTTTTTAAAAAAATTATTTCTTTCTCAAACCTGAGAGCTGTCTTTTATTTCAGTCTCTCCTTTTATCTGTACCTCTTCTTTTCACCTCTTTAAGATTCCTTAGTTCTGTCTCTCAGCATTGCTCTTGATCTCAGTGGGCCTGTTTTTGTTATTAAAAGGTATTGGCATGTGCTATACTTAATTCAGCCTGGTATTCTGAATGTCAGTTATAATTCTTGTAAACTTCTATGTTGGAAGGGTACTTGAATGGTTTTCTAGTTGAAAATTTCGAACTCGGGATGCTGTTTCTGCAACAGTTTTTTTTTTTTCTTTAAGTGTAGCACCTCAAAATGGTAGACAGCCAAAAAATTAATTCTAGTAGTAGTGGGGCTCCTGGGATTGCTAGACTGTTTTGTCTGAACCCTGTTTTTTTTAACTTTATGTGTAAAACACAAGGGGTTGCTTAGGATTGGATTTAAGATTCCCCTACTTTTTCACTTGCTCTCTTTGCTCAGTCTATATTGGCCCATCTCCCTGTGGAAACATTTCTTACGAAAATTCTACATGTTTGTTTTTAGGGGACTTGTTAATGTTTTATAAAAGCCTTGATGAAAATCTTAACAAAAATATTTCTTTTGTCAATATCTTGTGAATCTTTTTCTATATTCATGCTTAAGTAATTTGTTAATTTTGACAGTGTTTCAGAGATCTGAAAAATAAAATAATTTCTTTTTTTAAAGTGAAAATTAGAAAACCAAAATCAACATTGTATTTAAGTTTTCTGTGAAATGCATTTTTGAGTTCCATTTTCTTTCCTGTTAAGCATACCCTTGGGGAAGTCTGGGTACAGAAAACATCTGAAATGAATACAGATAAACAGTATTTTTGTCGCACACATTTGGGACATCTTCTGAATCCTGGAGACCTGGTGTTGGGGTTTGTATTATTTTATAGTATTTTAAACTCAATTAGCATCGCAAATTTTCTGCAACCATCAGCGCTTCAAAAATACTAAAGTTGTTTATTCCAAAAAGAATTCCCACGAGCTTTATAGCTCATTTTACTGTTAAAAAGTAAATTAAAACTGTGGGTTGGACAGAAGCCCATACTTAACTCCATTTTGGCCATCATCTTGAAATATCATTTGTTCCAAGATTTCAAGTAGCTGAACTCTGAAGGTGTATGGCTAGATCATCTTTACAGCTTTTGCGGGGAGTGGGTAGTTTTTTATTAAGCATATGCTGCTACTCAGATATTTCACTTTTGAAAAATGGCAGCCATGTATGTAAGGGGCCTTTACAGGCCTAGGACAGCCCATTCAGAGGTCTCGCTTGTTATCATGCCTTAAACATTACTTTTGCTCTTAGGCTTTTAGTTCTTTTACTAGAGAATGAGGGGGTTTTATTTGTTTTGTTTATTACAAACTAAATGGAACCATTTAACTGAATCTTATAGACTGATATATAAGTCTGTTTTGCCTTTTTGCATATATATGGTAAGGTAGACAATAATGAATATATGACACTCAGAGAGAGAGTGCACTCTCGTCTTTACTATGATCTGTAGAAGCCTGCTCACTGTGGAGCAAACTGCAAAGTTTTTGAAATGGGAACACATAGTAAATGTTTGATCTTAGAAGGAACTTTCAGGTGATCATCTGTAAAATAAAAAGTTATATGGAAAAAGGAAAATTTTTTACCATTAAGTGTTTTATTATCTTCATTTCAGATTTGACTTGGCAAACTGTAACTTGAATGATGAACATGTCAACAAAATGAACTCAGATAGAGTCCCAGATGTGGTAAGCCTTTAGATTTTTCCCGTTTTTCCTATGTGAAAGAAGATTGATGTAACTCTTATGGGTAAGATGCACAAGGTCACATTTTTAAAAATAAATCAATTTAGAGATTTCTTTTGAAATTGCACTTAACGTATAATAGCAAAGACCTTCATTTTAAATCATTTTTCTTAGTGGGGAAAATCCAAGATTTAAAGAGTTTTTTTGTTGCTATTGTAATCAAGTTTTCATATTCTGTCAGAATGCTTGATACTAATCACAGAGAAAAAAATAAATTTGCTGCTAAACTTGATACCTTTAGAATTTATTATTCAGGTTCATTCTTTTGTCTCAGCTTATTTTCTGTATTATTCAGTTCAGAAGGCATTTAGAGTTAAATTCTTTCTCTGGTTTGAATGTAATTGCAATGAAAATGACCTTCATAATAGCAAGTCTAAGAGAAAGAGTCTGGCTTTTGGAAAAAAACCTGTTAAGTTCTAACATGAATTTATAAGAGTCATGAGCAACAGTGAATGTGAAAGACCCTGTCTCCTGCTTCCTTAATCTTTTAAAATAAACATTGATCTCCTTAGCTGTGGGCAAAAATAAAGTCATGGTATAAGAAGGTCTCCTCTCCCCACCACCCAGTTGTGCTTTAGTTAGTTAATAAATTAGGGAATAGAGCACATCTTAGGTGTAAGTCTAATAAGTAGGTCTTCCTAAATAGGTCGTAATAGGAGGTCATGATGTTCTTAGAAGATTTTGTTTTGTGTAAAATTATTTATTCATGCTGCAGTTTTTTAAACTGTTCTAGGACATACAGTTGTGAAAGATATGTATAGTTCAATAAGTGCTTATTAGCAGGAATAAAAGGGAGAAAAAGTGCCTATGATAATGTTTCAGAATGACTTATGTGAATGGTAGCTAAAGACTGGATGATGGTGTAAAAAACATATCAGAAACCTGAAGTTTTGAGAATAAAGGAAAAACAATTTTAAATACTGAAAAATTCCAGTTAGTAAATTTTAACAATTATACAAATAATGGCTGAATGCATTCTCATGAAACAGTAAGTACATGGAGAAAAATATTAAAAGTTCTCTTGACACTGCCTCTTGAACCCTCCCTCCTTCTTTCCCTTAACCTATAACCACTGCCATCAGTTTGGTGACTTGCTGGCATTCTCATAACCTTTCATTTTCTATCTTTATTGGATTTTGAGGCCATGTTACCTAGTTCACATTTTTGTAACTTTGCAAATATTTGTTACTTCTAGGTATTAATCAAGAAGAGCTATGATCGTATGAAACGTCAACGTCGTAGAAACTGGAAACTGAAAGAGCTTGCGAGAGATAGAGAAAACATGGATACAGATGATGAAAGGTCCCACTTTCCTTTAAACCTTCTGTGGTTTTTAAACCGTAAAGAAATAGTCATCACATAATTTATCCTTGCCCTCAATATTAATTTTGCGGTTTTACCAGTGTGTTGATAGAATCAGTGTAACAGGCAATAATGACATTTAACACAGATTTAGTTACTGTTTCCTGACAATTGCAGTGTTATTGAAAACAGCTTATTGAAGTCAAAATATAAGAATTACCTTGTGTATATCACAAATAGCAAATGAATATTTATGACTTGGGATTAAAAAAACAGCTCATTGATATCAAACATGCTATTTTTCAAACAACTTAAGGAGAAGTGGAGGTAATGTCTAGAAAAGTGTACTGGATGATTTGTAAAGTGGCCTTAGTGGTGTTGGTAAAGACACTGATGTCTGAGAAAATGAAGTTTTAAATAAAATTGTGTCATTAAATGCGAGTGCAAAATAGCAATATTTCTAAAACATAATCTCATAATGAAAGTTAAAATAAGTATGTATTAAATATGTAATGTTAATTAGATGTGAGTACACTTTTTGCTTTCATCTCTAGTCTTAAAAGTGTATGTATTTCAGCTTGGTCATAAAAATTTTGGGGGAAAGGTAAAGTGGGAAGGAGCCTTCTCATTATTTTATATTTAAATTAACATCACCTTATGTTGAGTTGTGTATTTTTTTTATCTTGTCATTTTGAAAGAAAAAATTAAACTTGTCAGAGTTTTAACATGCATACTTGACAATCAGATATTCTTTTAAAGATTTTAATCTTACATCTTATAGTGCTGAAAATGAAGGAAATATAATGTCATACTTTTTAGTGAAGATGAAATATTTAAATGTTTCTTTATTCTACTATAGGCAATACCAAGATTTCCTTGAAGATCTTGAAGAAGATGAGGCAATTAGAAAAAATGTGAACATTTATAGAGGTTGGTGTTTATGAGTGTTTAAGTTGTATTCCCCCACAATGAATATTCTGATATCCTAAACTTTGAATCTGTATATGACTTTTATGTTTTTAAAAACTACTCTAGTTAATCATTTATTTTAAAAAAACTTTCAGAACAGTAAAACTTATTAAAATGTTTGCTGTACCACATTTGATATCATTTGCATCCTCTCATGATCCCTCAAGTTGTTGATCCCTACAATAGTAGATGTTTATTCATATATCTATGCAGTTCAGTGATTCAATGACTGTTTAAATGCCTGCTCTAGATATGATGCAAGAGCTGTGGATATAAAGTGGTTAGATAATAGTAATGATGGTGGGGGCAGGTGTTTGCATATTTCCGTATTTGCATTTATTTGAAACCCTCTTTGTATTTTCTTCTTAGATTCCACCATTCCTGTGGAAAGTGATACAGATGATGAAGGAGTGCCTCGGATTAGTCTGGCTGAGATGCTTGAAGACCTTCACATTTCTCAGGATGCTACTGGTGGAGAAGGTGACTCGATGATGACCTAATAGGCTCGGAATGTTGTGGATAAAATAACCTTTTCTGTTTCATCTATGCTTCCATATCAGAGAGGAAAAGTTTAGTTTTAAACCTGAATAAATATGACTATTTTGATTGCTCACTCAAAGCACTGAAGATTGATGGCTTTTAAATTTTAGGTAAGAGAAGTTATGGAGAATATTATTATTACTGATATTTAGGCCATTTTACGTATAGGGTTTTATTGGTTCGCTGTTTTCAGAGACACAAGTGTTTTCACATAACATTAATGGTGGGTTTAAAAACTTAAAAGTTGTGATTCCTTGGAAGTTACCTAAATCTGCAAGCATAAACCAAGCTTTTACATTCTTTTCATATTGATTGCTTTAGTAAAACGTATGAAGAATAATTTTTAATATAAACTTGTTATGCACTTTGATTCATTTTATGTCCTTGAGGTAGGGAAGTTGGGGTTCAGTCTATTCAGTGGACATTAAGGAGGAGAGTTAATCTTTTTTATTTACATCTTTAAATTATTAAAAAAAATTTTTGTTGACTTTAGAGAGAGAGAGAAAGGGAGAGAGAGAAACATCAATTCGTTGTTCCACTCATTTATGTATTCATTGGCTGGTTCTCATATATGCCCTGACTGGGGATTGAACCAGTAACCTTGGTGTATTGGGATGACACTAACCAAACTACCTGGCCAGGGCTGTTAATGTCTTTGAAAGTTGATAAATTGGGGGTTATCTTAATTTTTATTGCGGAAGAAAATATGTTTGAATTATTTGTGGATATGTAGCAAACAGACTACTTGTTTAAAGGTCAAATAACAGTTTGTACCTTTGTTATTTTTGCCTGTGCCAGCAGCTTATGGCAGTAGCTGCTTAAGTCAGAAAAGGTCTTCCTGTCATTTCAAGGATTTTCCTTTTAAAATTTTTTGTTGTATAAATTGAGAAGGAAGGAATTTTCTCTGTATAAGTTTCTATCAATGAACACAACCATCACAGAGAATATTAGAATCCAGCATGTGGATGATGAAGCAGTAAAAATGATCTTCATGCTTTATAAAACCATGGATCAGATTTGAATGAGGAATGCCTTCCACATCCTTAAAAAAAAAAAAGAGTTGGCTTAGGTTTTGACGTGTTTTGAGGATGAAATAGCAAGACCCTATTTCTGTGAGAAGACCATACTAAGTATGCCAGAACTAAGCTAATTTGAAAACTTCGAGTATACCACTACATAAGGAAATTGAGTAAGGATTGAGTGGAACATTCTTCCGTTCTTAAAGACTGGGCTCTTCAATTCAGAAGTTATGAATAAAGGCCTGAACCTTCTGTACGGCTTCTTTTCTGTCTGCATATATAAAGTTTTCACTTGTGGTCTGTGTTTACCTGTTATATGTCAAGACTTTGAAAAACATGAAAATAAAAACATTTTCTCCATTTTTTTTGTGTCCTTGAGGTGATTGATTGCATCAGCACCATATTTAAATAACAGATATCTCACGTAGTTTTCCAAACTGGAATTACATTATTTAAGTACTTGTCTTGTGATTTTCCCACTGAGAAATAGTTTCCTATTAACCTTATTTAGTCTTACTCTTTTGGATGTCATTTCTTTCTGAGTAATGAAACATTGGGTTAAATAAGGCCGTGACAGGTGCAGGAATGTAGCTAAGAGAAAAGCTGTAAGAATTGCACAGTTACACAGCCTCGATAAATCTACCATTTTAGAATACAGTTTTTAGGCTCATGGGTCCCAAAATAGCCTTGTTAATGTTCCAGAGCTGATACAATTTGGGAATGCTGGTATTAAAAAATTCACAGAAAGCTGATTTATAACCCAGTTTATAAATATGAGTAATTTCTACGTCAGTATGATCAGTGGTCTTTGGAGCCAGATCTGTACTCAAAGCTGCTGTTTTATAAGCAAAAGTCTATTGTAGAGCGACGAAACAGCTGAGGGAGAGTTGCTTGTGTAATTCAGATGTTTAACAACATCAGGCTGATTACTTCCCACAGCAGAACCCAGAGCTTGAGGCTGGGACACACCTCTCATCTGGTCAGTGTCGAGTCAGGGCCAGAGTTTGCCCTAGGCTTTTACTAGATGTGTTCATTTTATCCTTTAGATTACTTCATCTGCGTTTTTAGTCCAAGGAATGTTTACTTCTTGTAACAATTTATTTTTGATTTTGGCATATATTCAGACAAAAGTTGCAAGATTGGTAGAAGGAATTCCTGGATACCCTTCATTAAAATTTGCCAAATATGAACCTCATTTGCTTCCTTTCTCTAATTGTTTTTTTCCTGAACCATTTAAGAGTAACCCTGAATATTTCAGTGTTTCCATTTCTGCTGAGGAGTTTTTTATATGACCATAGTTTTTTACCTAACTATTGATCAAAATCAGAAAATGAAAATCAACACAGTACTGTTAGTAATTGGGAATCATTGAGATTTTATCAGTTCCAACTATACAGTCCTCTATAGAAAAAATAAATATAGGATTGTATGTTGTGTTGGGTTCTCATCACTTCAGAATTCTTTTACCTGGACCAGTTACTGTGTTTTTATGTTTTATGTAATTGACATTTCTGAAGAGCCCAAGCCAGTTATTTTACAGAATGACTTCAATATGGGTTTGTCTGATATATTCTCATAATTAGATTTAGGTTAAGCCCTTTTCACAGGACTACCCCAGAAGTAATGCCAAATCCTCAATGCGTTGTATCAGGAGAGCTGTGCTGTCAAGTAGTCTAGATGTTCTCAAACTTCTTCAGGTTATTGGTTTTCTGTTTTAGGGAATTAAAGGACTTAATCCTTTATAATTGTCATTTTCACTTAATTTTTAAAAAAATTCACTTTTAAGTTACAGGCAGTGAAGTTTACTTTTTTGATTTATAGTGCTATGAATTTTAACACATCATGTTATCATCACCACAATCGAAGTACAGAACAATTCTGTCATTCCCCTCGACTGCCCAGAGACTCCGTTAGCCATTCCTTTGTTTTCAAACCCTTCCCCTCACCTTAACCCCCACAGCTTCTGATCTGTGCTGTCTGCAACCTTAGGATTTGCCTCTTCCAACATACGTAAGTGAAATCATACAGTATGTAGCCTTTGAGTGTGATTTTTTTCCCCACTTGACATGGTGTACTTGAGATTCATCCAAGATGTATATATCAGTAGTTTGTTTATTTTTTTTGAGCAATACTGCATTGTATGGATATATTATATCCAATCTGTTGAGGCACATTTGAATTCTTAGGTTTTGGTGAGTAGGAGTAAAGCTGCTGTGAACATTCCTGTACAGGTTTTCATTTTACGTGGGTGAATAAAAATTTGTCGGATCTGTAAGTGTACATACTCCTGCATCTAACTTTGTAAGAAACTGCCAGACTTTTCTGAAGGGGTTTGTGCTGTTTTGCTTCCTACCAGCATTGTATGAACATTTCAATTACTCCTCACCACTACCTGATCTTAGGAGGTTTTTTTGAGCCATCCTAAGAAGTGGATGGTGTCTTTCTGTAGTTTTAATTTGTTTTTTCCTAATGGCTAATTATGTTGATTATCTTTTCTTGTGCTTATTTGTTATCTGAATATCACAAATCTTTTGTCTACTTTTTAAAATCGAGTCCAGGTCATTTGTTTTCATAAGTTTTTAATCTTTCAATTTTTATTTTGTATTGATTTTAGATGTACTGCTTAGTGGTTAGACAATCATACACTTTGCATAGTGCACCATATCACAATATTACTTATATTCCCTATGCTTTTCTTTATATCCCGTGACTATTTTGTATGAGTTAATTTTTTGTTTTGATGCCTTGTCCCAAAGTTGGTCAGTGGGTTCCGTATCAATCTGGTTCCTATGTCCCATTGACAGGTGTGCTTCTTCGGGTATTTGATCTTATTCACGGATGCTGGAATTACACTGTTAACTCTTCGGGCAAGGGTAACATTGTAATACCAGCACCCAGGTTTTGGATTTTCCTTGTTCAGGCCCCATACTCAGTCTGCTTGGGCTTATTTTCATGAGAGGAACTAATGTACCTAAAATAGAGCAATTTACTTAAAAATAGACCAACCTCATCAGCTGAATCATCCTGTGAATTAAGAAATCGTGACGTGGCATCATAAAAACAGATGGAGGCTATCCATTCTCTATCCCGTCACATGTTGAAATAACTTGAGCAGTGTAGTGAGCATTGGTGAAGGCAGGAAACCAGTCTAAATTATCTCTTTGAACTTCATAATAGTGTAAGGAGAGTACTCTTACTATTTTTTAGAATACTCAGTTTTAGTTCTTGGGCAATACAGTTTGAAAGAACTTGCCTGCCTAGGGAGGAGGCATGGTTTGGGATGCCTTGTGGTGAAACAAGATTGCTGTAGTACTTAAAAGCTATGAGGAGGTTTGCTAGCTACTGTGTTATGTGGTAGTGCCGTTTGTATTGTTTTATTTGATGGAGGTTATGTTTTGTTCTTGGTGGTGGTTGTGCTGCAGTGGTGCCTGTCACACAACCAATTTCACCTAAGTGTGGGTATTTATAACCCACTTCACAGCATTATTGTGAAGTACTTTAAAATAATACATGTACTAGCACTAGTTTATGAAATGCTGAACAAATAATTCAAGGGAAGCTGTATTATGTAGAAATAAAAGCATGTTTTAGAGTCAGCTTACTTGCCACCCATTCATTCATCCCTCCTGCCTTCCCTATTTGGTTATGTGACTTAAACTTCCTGAACCTCTACTTTAGTTCCTTGCCTTTTAAAAGGGGGTAATACTGTTCACTACACAGAGCATTGGTAAAATTCTTAAGCACAGTCAGTATGCAACACACTGTAATCATTCAATAAATAGCATTTATTTAAAATTTATAATCACAACCCTGACCAACGTGGCTCAGTTGGTTGGGTGTCATCCTGCAAAGCAAAAGGTTGCCGGCTCGATTCCGGGTCAGGGCACATGCCTGGGTTGCAGGTTCGGTCCCCAGTTGGGGCACGTACAGAAGACAACCAGTCAATATTGCTCTCACATCAGCGTTTCCCTCTTTTTCTCCTTCCCTTCCCCCCTCTCTAAAAATAAATAAGTAAAATCTTTAAAAGATTTATAATCGCAGGTTTAGTGCTCAGCATTTAAACAAGCTGAGAAAAAACAAATTTCGTATTTGTTTTTTTAGAACAGCATAGAGCTTATGCTAGAAAATGTCTATGGTTCAGAGAACTATGAAGACAAAAGCATAAATTGCCCATGTTCCCACACTAGGGAGATGATTAGCATTTTGCAATTTTTTTCCTGTTTTAATGGAATTTATTGGCATTTTAAAGTTGGTTTTTAGATCTTAAGAAAAATTGATGAGAGTACAGAGTTCCCATATTCCAGCTTCCCCTGTTAACATTTTATGTGAGTGCGATACATTCATTATGCTTAAAGAGCCAATATTGATACATTATTATTAACTAAAGTTCATGGTTTATTTAGATTTCTTTAGTTCTTATCTAAAGTATGGTTTTTACCCAGGATCCCTTCCAGGACACCTTATTACAGTTAGTTGTCATGTATCCTTGGGCTCCTCTCAACAGTGGCAATTTCTCTTTGTTTTTGGTAACTGTTTTGAGGAAAACTGGTCAGGTATTTCATAAGATGCCTCACTATTGGAATTTGTCCTTTTTCTTCTGATAAGATTGGGGTTACGGTTATGGGGAGGAAGACCACAGGTAAGTGCCTTTTTTTGATTATATCAAGGGCACATACTATCAGCACGATTCAACACTGTTGCTATTGGCTGTGATCGCCTGACTGAGGTAGTTTATCAGGATTCCCCACTGTAAAGCTTTTCTTTCATTTCTTCTTTCTGTAAAACACACTTTGGAAGGAAGTTACTCTGCACAGCCCACAACTGAAGAGTGAGCCATGTTGCCCCTCATTGAGAGTTGGGAAATGTGCGTAAGTTAATTTGGACTTCCTCTGCATGGGAGATTTGTCTCATTTACTAATTTGTTTAATCATTTATAGCCATATGGACTTATGAATGCTTATTTTAAGCTTTGAGTTACCTAATACTACTTTATTGTTTAAATTGTTCTACCTTTGGTCATTGGAACTCTTGGTTGGCTTCCGGGCTCCTTTTGACATGACCCCATTGGGGTTCTATGTTTATGTAAATTCATTCATTCATTCATCCCTCCTGCCCTCCCTACAAAAGGGCCAATTAGTTTTCTTTTTGTTATTGCTGATATTAGCCAATGGGAAGAGGAGAATATTACGTAAGGGAAAAGAGAAGAGAGAGTCCTCATTTTCTCTGAGGTTGTTAGGGAGAAGACAGAAGACTAGCAATTTTCAGTTTGGCAGCCTGGTGAGACTTCTGTGTTAGGGAATTAAAAGCAGTTTCTTTTCATTAGGGATATTCAGAACCGTGATATTTGCTATAACATGCTTACTGTTGGGTGTTTGGGAATAAACCGAAGCTCACAGCAGTGGATAGAGGCTTACTAATTTGGGGAATAAAATCATATGACAACCCCAGCTTTGGACTCTAACCTAATTCGGTGGGGATAACATCAATGTCCTGTACTTTGCCCCCATTGTTCTATGAGAATTTCCAGTGTAAGAATAATAGAAATGTTTTTGCTACAAAAGTTTTAAAGTTGTGATATGACGTCTTAGAAATTCATTTAGTTGTTTAAAAATAGTTTTTAGTGCAAAACAATCTAATGAGTTACAGGTCTGATAATACATTTTCCTGATCTGGTGCTTCCCACTAAGCACGGGAAGTTTAGCATCAGACTATAATATGACATATGGAACCGTATATAATTTTACCCCAAGCATATGAATGAATCTTTCAAGAAGGAAGGGAGGCTAGTCATGTTCTTTGTTGTGTAACTGCTTTTTTTTTTTTTTAACATTTTCCTTTTTCTGAAGCATGAGGATACAAAATAAATGTTTACTTAAAAGGGCCCCTGGCATTATTTAGTTATCTTTACCATGCTGTCACATTTCTTTCTTTCATATGACATCATGGGGAAATATAATTTTACTTATATGTGTGTGAAAAGAAGTATAGAATATAGTTAAGTGGTAGGCTTAGGACCCAGATGTGCTGGGTTCAAATCCCAGCCCTGACCCTTAGGCAAGTACTTACCTAAATCAATCTCATCTGTAAAATGGGAATTTAGTTGTTTAAAATTGTGGGGTCCTATTATTATGAAGTTAATGGAAAAGCAGTATTTTTCAGATGCTCTTTATTCCCTGTATTGGTATGAAGTACCAAAAAGAAGTGCAAAAAGGAAGACAAGAGGAGCTGGAGCAATAAAAAGGAAGACGGGGGAGTGATACCCAGAGATCAGAAGCGGCAGGTGCTGCAGCCCTTGGGTTGACCAGTTGCTTCATTGTTGGAGGCGGGCCGGGTCTGCTGAAGAGGTGTCACTTCACCAAAACATGCTGCCTCTGCCCCAGCTGCCCATCTGGAATTGCTCCATTCCCATAGCAGCCAAGGGCGTCTGCCAGCAGCTGTCACACTGGGAGCCAGAGCCTTTCTGTTTCTACCTGAAGCCTTCAGCTTCCTCAGTGCCCTTTTGCCACCTGGCAGGAGAGCTTAGAAAAGTAGTTTGATGTCTCCCAGCCTCAGATGTTGAAAGCAGCACATAGAAGGGTCGCTGGGTTGCAAAACAACAGGTAACTAGCCTGTGCCAAGTCTTTATACGTATGCACATATCTCTTATAATTAATGACTGTGGCCGTCTCTAGGAAGGAGAACTCTCAAGGGGGTTGAGCACAACAGTGGAGGGATGCATTTGTTTTTGTTTTTTGGGCTTTATTTTTAATGTCCTTAGATTCATGGAACTGAAATAATTCCATTTATTTCATGGCACATTGATTCTGGTCCATGCAAATTATCATGCTCATTCCACTCTCCCTTTGTCACCCATGCCAACAGAGTCCTGCGGTGAACAATCTCATCATTGTTTTTGTTGATCTGTTGAGAGTTTCTGGGTATATACCCAGTGGGGTAGGCAGCCTTTCAAATGGCTCCCAGTGTTTCCTGCCTCCTAATATTCATGCTGGACCCACCTCCCCCCTTCTGAAGTATAATTGACATACATAGTTTTAGGTGTATAACGTAATGATTCACATTTGTATACATTTAGTCACTATCTGTATGCCCTTGTTTAATCTTTTCCCTCTAATGTGGGCTGGACCTAGTGATTGACTTCTAATGAATAGAATATGGCAAATGTGATGAGATCTCCCCTCTGAGAGTAGTTTACTAAAGATCTGTGACTTCTGTCTTGCTTGCTATTTTTCATTTTCTCTTCTCTGGGGGAAGCAGGGGGCTATGTTGTGAGCCGTCCTAAGGAGAGGTCCCTGTGGGAGGGAACTCACTCTCTGACCTAAAGCCAAGGAGGCCCCAAAGCCTGCCCACAGCCCTGTAAGTGAGCTTGGAAGCAGGTGCTTTCCCACTTAACCAAAGAGCACTGCCGTCCCAGCTGACACTCGATTGCTGACTGTTGAGACTTTTGAGATACCCTGACCCAGAGGCACAGAACTAAACCACATCTGCATTCCTGACCCACAGAGACTTGAGATAAATGTTTGCCATTTTAAGCCTCTTAATCTTGGGGTAATTTGTTACACAGCATTAACTAAAAGACCTAGGAATGTGATTTTAAGGTTGTAGGATATATGCGTACATGCCTAACTAAGCCCTGCTAGACTTCTTTCCTACCAGCAATGCTCGAGGCTGTCTGTCTCTTCAAACTTTCACTAGCACTTGCTAATATCAAACTTTTAAAATAAATTTTGCTAATCTGATAGGTATAAAGTGATCTCATTTTAATTTTTTTTAGAACAGATGGAGTATTTCATATCCCATTCTGGTCAGAGCTTATACATTTTTTTTTTGCCTTTTTTGTCTTTGTTTAGAGAAATGTCTTATGTAAGTAGCCCTTGTTGGTTTTAGACATTGCATACATATTCATTCATTTTATTGCTAAATTTTCAAGTACTGTGAAATACTTATTTTACAAATAGTGTGGTAATAATCCATTCACAAATCTGGAAAAGGATGAGGTATGGCCGTGTGGTAGTGATTTTAGTTTGATAAAACCTAGTAGGACTGAGCTGTTGTATTGGTCCCCAAATTACATAAACTAAAAGATAAAGTATGTTGCAAGAAAAAAAAAATGTGCTTTTCTATTTTTTTTTTTTTGGTACGTGAGGGGAGAAAGCCCCCAATTTTTAAAAACAATCATTTTAGTTTTAGTTAAAAATGTCCACCAGATGGCACCAATGCATGATAAATACTAAAGAAAATTAGAAGCATTATTCTCACAGTTATTTTAAAATCTGTTAAAATAAAAACATATTGACAATGGAATTAAGGTTCTATGGTCCTGTAACTAATAGCATTTATTTGATTGTAGTTATTTACTGGCGTTTATTT
Source organism: Mormoops blainvillei (assembly GCA_004026545.1). NCBI lineage: Eukaryota > Metazoa > Chordata > Mammalia > Chiroptera > Mormoopidae > Mormoops > Mormoops blainvillei. The sequence continues at coordinate 59,540 of PVJD01004763.1, read as the reverse complement.
CACTTAAGTAGAAATCAGAACATTTTTAGCCTCACTAAGGCCCTGAATAGTGGAGTTTTTGTTTATTTTGTTTTTGTTTTAAAAAAATAATCATTAGGTTATGAGTTAAAGCCAGGTTTGTGGTCCAATTTAAATATATTTTAGTGCTTATAAAACCTGTAGGTTTGAGAGAGTAATGGAAATAAACATTTCATTGCTGTAATTTTGTATATTGAATTGATAATGGAAAGAATAGCTAGCATTGTCCACCTCATTCACTGGATTGACCTACAAATCCATTTCCTTTTGGGAAAAGGGAATAGAGAAATATACAACCCTTGAAAAATAAATTTATGAAGTAACATGTTCAAGGACCATAAAAGTGACTTCCAAGCAACCGTGTAGCTTCCAAATCTAAAACTTTATACCATTTATCCTGAATACTGATGAGTCAGGCTCTGTGTCTGTGATGTCTGAGTATCATAGAGAAGTTTCTATGAGCTCCCTCTCTCTTGCCTTCTGAGGGGTATTTATTCTGTATTATTGATACACTGAGAGACCTAGCAAAGCATGAGGCTCTTCACCTCTAGAAAACATATCTCCACAACCTTACTGTCATTCACTAGTGGCAGGTTCTCAGAATGCTTTCGCTATTTGACCTGTTCTTTAAAAATGCTTAATACCAGTGTTTCCCAAAGTGTTAGTGAAACCATAGTCTTTCCAGAAGCTACTTGGGTGACAAACTGGTCTGTGGTGAAGCATTGGCAAACTATTTTTCTCTTCCCATTATCATGGTAAAAATGCTCTGAAGCACTAGAAGCAGCGATTCTTAATGGAGCGATGCTGCCCCCTTGAGGACGTTTTATAAATTAGTTGTGAAAGTGTTTTGGTAGTCACCAAAATGGTCCAGAGGTCATGGATGCTAGATAGACTGCAGTGCACAGACAGTCCCCTAAAAGCAAGAGTTGTCCCTCACCCCCTGGGACTTGTCCCTTATAGTCATGTAGCTGAAAAATCTGTTTATCAGTAAGCTTCGGACCGAACTGTTCTATGTATAAACACCAGGGAGTTGTGATTCTATAATCGCAGACACTGAGTATCTTCAGAATATAGTGACCATATAAATGAAGGTTTTGTTTTGTTTTGTTTGGAGCTTTACAAAGAATTGCTTTTACTATTTCAGGAAAGCACATTATAAGCAAATGCTGTTGGTTGTACTCGAGTCGCTGATACTGCACAACTCTGTACACTGTGCCTATAGCTGTCGTATTCACTGTGATTCTCCGTATAGGTGCAAGTGTCTGGCTACTTGGGTCTTTTGGTTTAGTTGTACCCAAACATTTACATATGTTGTTGGTGGTGGTCTTTTCGGATGTTATGTTTGTGTAGGACGTGTCTATGAACTTGTTTTAGGATGGCAAAGGAGACGTTACAAAGACGCATGTTTACAATGAGGGCACAGTGTATCTGATAGGGTTGGGAGCCCCTGTCCTAAGTGCGGAACCTGGAGAATTTTCTTAACCCAGCATTTGCTAAGTTAATTTGGTAATAGTACCTTTATTTTGTGTAACACATATTAACTTTAAGGAAAGCTAAATTAATGCAAACCCTGTCATTAATGAAACTTTATATGGTGGCTTGATATTTCTCAAAGTGCTTTCACATGCCTTATGTCAACTTATTTTAACAACACCTGTGAGGCACCCAGCACAGGTATTCTCATTCTGTGGATGGAATGAGAGAATTCAGGTGACTTATTCGTAGGTCGTTCAGGGGTCTGTGGCAGAGCCACAGACGAGTGGCCTGGTTCCGTTTCTTCTACATCTTATGGCTCTGACAGTTTGCCAGTCCTAGTCCAGGCCCCTCTCCACGGCTCCATGCTTCTGTAGTCCAGAGTGGGTGGGGAAGAGGTCGAACTCTTCCCCAGGGCAGCGCTGGGCATGTGAAGCGCCGCACAGCAAGGGCTGGCTGTCCGGTCTGAAGCGCACCAGTTTCTCACTTCCTCATTCCTTCTGGCTGCATGCCTTTCAAGTTCATCGCCTTTTTTGTCCCTCTAATCAGAAGGGTGATTGCGGGAAGGGAGAGCAATGAAACCACGCTCTGGTTAAAACCACCAGGCGACATGTGGAATTTGTGACTTGACTTTGCTTTGTATACTTTGCTTTGCCATTATCTTCCGTTTTTCCTGGGTCTTATGGTTGATGTCCAGCTCTAGCTGAGATCACAGGCCTATTATAGGATGTCTTTATCCTCCAGGGGAAATAATATTGGCAAACGGGGCTTACTACGTATCATGCATTGGTCTAAGTACCCTTTGTACATTAATTCGTGTAATCTTTACAAAGATTTTATGAGCTAAGTGGTGATATTATCTCCATTCACATGAGGAAACTGAGGCAAAAGAGGGTTAAATCACTTACTAAAGATTACAGAGCTAGTAGGTCATGGAGAAGTTTTCAATGCTTTGCCCCAAGGCACACACGTAGTAAGTGGCAAAACTGTGGTTTGAACCTGGGCAGTCTGGCATCAGAGAAAAGGTTATGGATTACCAAAGAGGAAGAGACTGGGATACACTCAGAACAAGACAGTTGGTCTTGTGGGTTTCTTTTAGGATGTGTGTTGCGAGAACTTGGATGGAAGACATAACCAAGTTTGCGCTTTGATTTTGACACCTAAAAGGGTACCATGGCATAAGAGGTCTTAGAAGGAACTCTCTACCTCCAAGTGTCTCCATTCAGGTGCCATAGTCTTTTAGATTCTGCCCATAAAGTACCCTATCTTTGAGTTTTCTTCAGGTTCAACTGTTAGAAAGATATAGTATTCTTAAAAGGCTAATGTATTAAACTAATTTTCAGACAAGCATCAGCGACCTAGCAGTTTCGAGCAAAGCTCCAAAGAGGTGAGGTGGAGCCTTCTGGCCGGCCAACTTCCTTCTTTTTTTCCTTCCCTATCCCTTCCTCTGCCCTTCTTCGGCTTTGCTTGCAGCTTCAACCCAAGTAATGTGAGCAGCAAATACCAACCAAAAATCAATTTAAAAAGAGGGGCAGGATGCTTTTACCTGGTGCTTGCTACCAAGTTTCGCTAGCCAGTCATGCTGGGTTTTCCACTTGTCCCTTTGTGGTTTTAGTGTAAATTCATTACCCATCCAACACGTGGGGCAGTGCTTCTTTTCAAGGTCGTGCTAATTAATAATAGAGACCAGAGATCTTACAAGGCAAAGCTACATGTGGAACACTGGGTGAGAAAGGGGACTCATATCATGTCTTGAGGTGGTGGTGCGCATGTGGGTGACCAGAGATGAGGTGCAGCGGGACCAGCCCAGGAAATGGTGGGGACCAGTGACCCTGTGCCAAGGGAGCGCCTGTTTGCTCAGGGTTGGGCACTGGGCACTTTCAATACAATGGCAAACAGGTTAATGACTTCACTGGCATCCTTTCGTATACCCGAATTCAGATTTTAAAACGAGGCAGTAGATGGGCTTTTTTTCAGTCTCAGTTGTGATGAATTTTTCCTTGGAACTCCTTAACAGCGTATTTTTTTCTACCCTGTACATACAGTTACCCAAATGGTGATTTTAGACATTTATAAACCAGATGTAAAGTTAGTTTTTGGTTTTTTTTTTTTACATTCTTCTTACTACATGCAAAGGGGAACATGCATCATAAAGAAAAGAAAGGTAAGGATACTTTGTTTCAAACACGGCTCCAAAACATTTCCGTAGAGTAGGTAGTAGGTATGGAGAAGTTTGGTGCTTTGAATGCTGCTGAGCAGTCAGCTGCAGGAATCCATCACCCGAGACACTCAGATAGAAAGCTCCTGACAGATGAAATCTGGAAATGGCCAAATTAAATGAGTGGATCACAGTGGTTTTCTGATAGCCACACTTGACCAGGATTAAGAAACCACAGAATTGGGAATCAGCCTTCTTGGGCTTGATTCCTGCTTTGCTGTGAAACCCGAGGAGCTGAGGGGGTGCAGTTAATGTCTTAGTGTCTGTTTGTGTCTCAGTGCCTGTGTCATCAGGAATTGCGAGCATCATAAACTATGATGAATGGGAAATTATGTTGAAGACAAACTTTTGTACCATTTACAATATTGTTATTACTCATTAATTCTAGTTCATAATGCAAATAATTTAAATAAGGCTCCTTTTTCCTTAGCAATTGGATTTTTTGTTGTAGTAACATTCTATTGATAATACTTATTTAATTAACAGAAACACCGTGGTTTGTCCATAGACAGCCAGTAGCAGTGCTGCAGCTGGAGCCCGGAGGAAGTCTGAGTCTAGGGTCTTTACCTTCCTTCTTAGTGGAGTTGCCATTTTCTCTTTTAAATAGTCAAGGGAGGCAAACTCTGATTTTAAAACATCCCCATTGCATCCTGAGCCGTCATGGGCTTTTTCTGTGCATATGGGCTCCAGTATCTGGGTCCCAGCCTGCATCCTGTGGATGGTGTAGGTGGCTGCAGGTCAGAGGGTGCCCCCTTACTTTTTGTCTACGCCCATATGTGTAGACCAGCCTAGGTCTGCAGGGAGGCTCTGTTTTCTGGTGGCATCAGAAGCTGGGGAAATTGCCACAGGAGATGCTTGCTTGGAGTGGCCACAGAGAGCTGGCCGTGCTCCAAAGTAGGGGTGTCCAGCCTGCGGTCCGTGGGCTGCATGCAGCCCAGGATGGCTGTGAGTGAGACCCAACACAAAAGCATAACTTAAACTATTCTGAGCTGTTTTGTGATTATGTGTCACAGTGTATTTAATGTGTGGCTCAAGACAATTCTTCTTCCAGTGTGGTGCAGAGGCGCCCAAAGGTTGGACACCCCTGCAGGCTCAAGCGGTTGCAAGCCCTCTCTGAGGCACCATACTTGTCCATCTTGGTTCTGACACATCTAGGCAGACTTGGATTCCCAGAGCCTTCTCAGAACAGCCCAGTGAAACCCTGAGGCCTGAAGGAGTGTTAGAACTGATCGGTGTCCTGAGGCATCAGCCAGGGCTGAGCCGCATGGACCATTAGCCCACCTGGGAGGAGAGCTGCAGTTGTCATAAGCCTTCTGCTCCCAGCACATGTCCCCTGTGTTCTGAGATGTCCCCAGTGTGTTCTGGACCCTCACTGATAGAGACTGCTGTCAGCAATTAACTCTGCCTGCCCCAGGGGTGCCGGCAGCCCTGGCCCTCAGTCTGCTCTGTCTGGGCCTGTGCTTCATAAAGTCTAAGTGTGTGGTCAGGTTCATTCTCATCAGTGTAAGTTCCCTTGAAATGCTGCTTCCTATCTTAAGGCCCAGCTCAAATGTCACTTTTTTCCCTGTGGGTTCCCAACTTGAACAGACCGAGTACCCCCTAAAGTGCTCTCTGTGGGCCCATGGTACTTTTCCGTACTCCTAGCGAAGCTCTCAGTACCGAAGCATCTAAAGTGCGTCTGCCTTTGTGCTCGAAGGGAGCTGTAAACTTTTTGAGGGTAAAACCTATTTGTAAGCTATTTCATCTATGTATTCGCAAGGCCTAACACCATAATTGGCACAATACATGTTTATCGACTTAAATTTCTTTAAAGGGCAGTAAGATGGAAATCAAAAACAGGACTAATCTTTCCCTAGTTAATTGTTGTAATAAATTTATTGGGAACCTGCTAATGTGTTAGGTACTGGCATGCCCTGAAGAGGCAACCATGAAGCAGATGCCCATGGTTCTTACCTTCAAGAAGCCTACAAACCTTCTCTACTTTCATGTCTTGATCTCTTAGCTCATTTCTGCTGCCCCTGATAAATCAATTGTTCCTTCTTTCTGGTGGTGGGAAGCTAAGCCAGACCACTCCTTGCTCATCCAAGATATGGAGAAGTGTTGCTGCTGCTAGCAGTGGTGGCGATGGTGCATGGAAGAATCGTGCCCTCCTTCTAACTGTACTCATGATAATTGTAACATGTCCAGCTATCACTTACTGTTGCTCTTTCTCTCCGAGGCGAACTGTAGGTGAGCTCAGTGGCAGTCTTGTGCATCTAACTAATGACAGGTTGGGTGCTGGGAGCCTAGACTTATCTGCTAGACTCAATACCTAGGATGGAGGGAGTCAGGGTGTAAGGATGGAATCAAATCAGAGGAACCAAGTCCATTTCAGATCCAAAGAGCAAGCATGGGATGGGTAATGGAGGACAAATTTCAAAGTTTAGAGGTACTATTGGACAGGGATGAAGCTGGGAGTTTTAGGGATGGAGCTGTAGGTTAAGAGGTAGCTGCCAGTTCTAGGAGTTTTGTGGTGAAAAGAGCTGCATTGTCCAGAATTTTCTGTTCCTGAATTACTTGATTTGCTAGAAGGTACAGGGCTGGGCTGGTTGGGGAGTATGTCAGCCATATGGCTAAATATGATGTCCTTCCCTCAACAGCCATAATCTGGCATCCATCCATGAACAAAAGTGCCTTTGTGGGAGCTGTGGGACCAAGCACTGTACGCCGAGGGATTTAGTAGGAACCTTACACACCTGTGCATCAGATAATAAGCATATGAGATGGCAATAAAGGGAGGTGGACCCTACAAACTGTGTCCCACACTTTATCAAGGAGCCCGGCCATGTGTCTCTGGGGACACCTTGCCAGTAGACCCCACAACAAACCCACAGGTACCCCTTGAACTCTGCATGCATCTCCCTTATTCCCTCCCCTCAGTGTGACTCCCTGAGCAGCAGCAGGAAAGAGCTTTGGTAAATGGTTAGTGAACACATACAGAAATCTGACCTGAATTTGTGGACCAGGGAGAGACCACAAACTTGAGCTTTAGCGCTACCTTTGGAAAAATAAGCAAGACTATCAGCACCCAGCATGGTATGTTGTAGGATCAAGAGAAGGCATACAACCTTAAGAATTCTTCCACAAGAGAGCAAGAAGTGGGGAGCAGGTGCACCCACAGAATGCCTCAGAGTCACTAGCAGGGCTGATGGAAGTTAGTATAGACTGGAGGGGGAGACTGCTACTTCGAAGGAGAATATTGCATTGCAAAGCTTCAAGTACATGCAAAATCAAGGAAACATGGCACCACCAAAGGATCGTAATAATCTTCCAGGAACCAATCTCAAAGACATGGAGATGTGCAGTTTACCTGATAAAGAACTCAAAGTAGCTGTTTAAGCAAACCCAATGAGTTGCAAGACTATACAGAATGACAATTCAAAAATATCAGGAAAATGAATATGAACAAGATGAAAGTTTAACAAAGATAGAAATCATAAAGAGCCAAACAGAAGATCTAGAACTGAAGAATACAATGAATAAAATGAAAACTTCAATAGAGAGCATCAAAATCGGAACAGATCAAGCAGAAGAAAAAAATAATCTATAATTTAAAAGACAAGAAATTTGAAGTTATCCAGTCAGAGGAGAACAAAGAAAAAATAATGAAAAAGAGTGAAGAAAGCCTATGGATCGATGATACACAATGAAAAAAAAGCAAATTATTGGAGTTTCAGAAGGAGAAGAGAAGGAGAAAGGGGCAGAAAGCTTATTTAAGAAATAATGACTGAGAGCTTCCCAAACCTAGGGTGAGAGTTAGATATCCGAGTTTATGAATCTCATAAGACACTGAACAAACTCTACTTAAAGAGACCCTCTCCATGGCACATTAGAATAAAACTCAAAATTAAAGACAAAGAGAAATCTTAAGGCAGCAAGAGAAAGGAAGCTTGTCACTTACAAGGAGACAGTGAGTTTCTCAACATAAACTTTTCAAGCCAGGAGAGAGTGGGATGATATATCAAAGTGCTTTAAAAAACAAACCCAAAACTCCCAACCAAGAATACTGTATCTGGCAAAATTATCCTTTGGAAACTGAGAGATACTTTCCTAGACAAATAAAGCTGAGGCATTTTATCACTACTAGATCTGTCTTACAAAAAGTGCTGATAAGAATTATTCCAGCTGAAACAAAAGGATGCTAATTAATAACATGAAAATATATAAAAATATATAAAACACTGGTAAAAGAAAGTATTTAGTCAAATTCAGGATTCTCTTATACTGTAATATGGTGGATAAGTGTTAACCAGTTAACTCTAATATAAAGGTTAAAGGACCAGAATGTTAAAAATAACTATAGCTACTACAGTTTGTTAACAAATGCACAATATAAGAAAAAGTAAATCGTGACATCAAAAACATAAAAGGGTAGAGCTTTTGTATGTAATAGAAGTTGCTATCAGTTGAAAATATACTGTTTTAGCTATAGAATGTCTTATGTAAACCTCATGGTAACCATGAAGCAAAAACCTATAGTAGATTCACAAGAGGTAAAGAATGGAGCACCAGAGTATTCTGCCACCAAAAACAAACAAACAAACAAACAAACAAACAAGCAAACAAAAACACACATTCACAAAGATAAGCAGGAAGAGAGAGAAAAATGGAATGATAGAACTATAAAATAGCCAGAAAGTAATTAATAATATGGCCTTAGTAAGTCTGTACCTATCAATAGTGACTTTAAATGTAAATAGATTGAATTCACCAATCAAAAGGCACAGAATGGCTGAATGGATAAAGAAACAAACAAAAAAAGCAAGACCTAACTATATTACTGCCTACAATGGGCCCAACTATATACTGCCTGTAAGAGACCCACTTCAGTACAAGGACACACATAATCTGAAAGTGAAGAGACAGAAAAAGATATTCCATGTAAGAGGAAACCAAATGAGAGCAGGTGTGGTTATACTTATATAAGACAAAATGGACTTTAAGCCAAAAATGGGAATAAGAGACAATGTCATTATATGATGATAAAGAGGTCAATTCATCAAAAAAATATAATGATCATAAATATATATGAACTCATCATCAGAGCACCTAGCTATATTAAGCAAATACTAACAGAGTGCCTAGCTATATATTAAGCAAATGATAACATCTGAAGGGAGAAATAGGCAATAATACAATAACATTACGGGACTTCAGTATACCACTTTTAACTATGCATAGATCATACAAACTAAAAATTAATAAGGAAGAATTGCACTTGAAGTACACTTTATGCCATGGACCTAATAGACATATACAGAACATTCCATCCAGCCCCCTCAGAATACACATTCTTCTCAAGTGCACATGGAGTACCCTCCAGGATAGATCCTATGATAGTTCACGAAACAAATCTTGCACATTTAAGAAGATTAATATCATACCAAGTATCTTTCTCTGACCACAATTGTATGAATCTAGAAATCAATAATAGGAGGAAAGATGAAGAATTAATGAATATATGGAAATTAAATAACATGCCAGTGAACAACCAATGCGTCAAAGAAATAAAATGGACAATTAAAAAAAAAAATCTTGAAACAAAAATTGAAAAACAACGTACCAAAACCTATGGGATGGAGCAAAAGCTGTTCTGGAAAGGAAATTTATAAGTGAGAAATACCTACATTAAGAGAAAAGAAAGATCTTAAGTAATTAACTTTACATGTTGAGGAACTACACCAAGAACAAACTAAGCTCAAAGTTGGCAGAAGGAAGGAAACAACAAAGATCAGAGCAGAAACAAATGAAATAGAGACCAGTAAAACAATAGAAAAGATCAATGAGATTAAGAACTGTTTTTTTCTGAAAACATGAATAAAAGTGGTGGACATGTCAACCTCAGAATGCTGCTGTGGTAATCACTTTGCAATATAAAGCACTTTTGGATTCAAGGATGGGAGTGAGAAGGTATAGGATTGCTGATTTCATCAGAGTTATGTTATATGCCTTAAACTCACAGTGTTAAATATCAATTCAACAATGCTCAGTCCTCCTGGTAGAAAAGAATTTTAAAATGTAGCCTTTGCCCCTTAAGGATTCTATAGTTCAACTATGAGAGAAGAAACACACTTAAAAATAAAACAACAGAATAGAGTAAGTGAGACTGAATTTAATTAAGGACCAGAGGACTAGATTAAAGGCCTACTAAGTGGACGGTCGTTGGGTCAGTGTGAGCTGAGGGTATGCGAGGGTCTTATGAACCTTGCGGCGCTGGCTCACTCACAGCCAGCAATCCAGGCCACGCAGCTCTCTCCCTCATGCTGGGAACCTCAGTGAGGTCTGTGCTCAGGCCACAAGTTACGTGAACAAAGGTAAGGACAACAGCAGAACGCTCAGAGTGCAGCCTTAGTCAATTCAGCATTTTCTTCCGAATACCTGGTGAAGAAATCTCATTTACCATGGAAATAAGAGCTCCCGAAACCCCTTTATTTGACCAAAGAGTGGTGTACAGAAATAGCTACTGCCGCAAGGTTGACCACACATGGGTGACAAGGGTCAATCTGTCTTTGTGACTGGGAGAGCTTCCCAGCTCCACCTGGAGCTTGACACACCTTGTTGGCCTCTGCGCTCTTGCTGTGGCATGTTTTCCGTTCTACTCGGTTGCCCTCCACTGTTTGAAAACACGGCTGCTCACCACGGAGGCGACTATTGGTATAAAGTGGGAGCCCCACATAGGGTCTCTCCCCAGGTTCTGCACATTGAACACCTGTCTTTGTTAAATGTTTTCAGTTGCTCTGGGCTCTGGGACATGAAATAAGGTGTTCTCATCAATAACTGGCTTTCCTGTCCTTGCTTTGCTGTCAGAAGAGAAATAGATAATAAAACCTATCATTTATTTGAACTGGCTCTATTAAGAACTGACTGAGTGATGATTCGACTCCAATAATGCTTTATTCTTACTCTGCTTTGACTATTTCATCTATCTGTGTCCCTGCTGGAAGTGATTCTTGGTCACTAATTTTAAGCTTACTCCAAGAGTATAGAACAGTTCATGCTACCTAAAATCTCAGTGGAACCACCTTTGTCACCACAAAACTTTGTAGAACTTTGAATGTCTTTCCAGAATTATTACTAGAGGATTGAAAAGTCCAGACAACTTACCAGTTTCCTTTTTGACTTATAAACATACACATATATGTTTATGTATGGGACCTGCAGCTGGCTGTACAGGGATGAATTTGTTGGTTGATTCATTCTACACATGTTTATTGGGTGTCAACTCTCTGTCATAGGTTCTAGGTGTTGAGAATAGAGCAGTGAATAAAGCAGGAACCTGCCCTCACTTAGTAGAGGAAGACAGACCTCCTCCACCCCCCCAAAAAGAAGGAAATAGTTACTTGAGCATGAGAGGGGAAGTAGGCTGCTAGTTTGGGGGAGACAAGTAGGGAAAGCATTTCAGTTTTAAATATTGTCTGGAAAGGCCTTGCTGAGAAAATGACATTAAAGCAAAGGCTCGAAGGTGGGGAAGAAGTGAGCCGTGCATAGGAAGCGGGGAAGGGTGTGCAGAGGGAGCAGCGGGGACCGGGGCCCTGAGGTAGGAGGTGTCTGGTGTGCTCCAGACCGGGCCGGTGATAACGTTAGCACATGGACACAGTGCTTCCTACGTGGCAGGCACTGCTCTAGGGCTGTGTCCATTGTTTAATCCTTCATGTCTCCCCAGTTCCCACTTAGAGATGAAGAAACTGAGGCACAGATAGGTTAAATAACTTGCTCAAGATGGTTGAGCTGCAAGGTGGTAGAAACCAGGCAGTCTGGCTCCAGAACCTGTGCTCAGCTCCCCTGTCCGGATGCCTGGTGTTTAACCCCTTGAAGACGTGGAGGGCCCAGCCCACCACCCTGTGCTGTGCCGCTCTGCTCTCAGGAGAGACATTTTCCTGACCTTAATGTTGGCGTCCGTTGTGCTTGTCCTGAGCTGGCGGTTTTTATTTTCTCAACCTAATGACCACTGTGACCTCTGTTGATCGTGACTTTATCTTGGCCACTGACTATTTAAAGGTCTACTCATGTCTTTTTTTCTTACTTCATGTTATACTTTGTGTGTCATTATAAACTACCTTATTATATCCTTATAAGGAGTGATGGATGAATAGAAATACATTTTAAAAGGGGGCTCATGGTACTTAGCAGTTTGGAATTGGGAAGCAAGCAGCCCTGGCTCTGGGAAAAGCGGCTCTTCCAGCGTTTGGCCTTCAGGACTAGGATCCCCGTTTGTCCATTTTCCCAGCCACGGCCCTTCTCCTGTGGCTCACAGTCCCGATCCCCGCTGCAGCTGACGGAAGAGAAGAGAAGCAGACTTCCCTCTGAGCCTCTAGCTCTGACTGCTGCAGTGCATGTGGCAATTAGGAGAATGGACTGAGATCAAAGAGTTCATTCCCTGACCACGGCCTCTCTGGGGTTCAGACCCTCCGCCTCTTCACTGTAAAATGAAGAGGAACAATAATGCCTACCTCTTAGTGTCGGGAGGATTAAGTAGGATCATGTTTATATGTACAGTGCATAGCACAGAGCTGACCACATGTAAACACTGTGGAAACTTTAGCTGTTATTATTATAGTTATTCTTATTTAATTACAACACACAAAAACCCACTGGGCTTGGCTGAGCTCTGACCCTCCATCTCATCCTGCCGAGTGCCCTGTGGGACTGCTCTGTGGGACCAATCCCTCACATCTTGGCTCCCAAAATAGATACGACCTATTGGGGAAAAAAATATGAATAGGGAATGAAACCGACAAGCACAACCAGGTTTCAAGTTACCGTAAAAGCTTCAGTCATGCCAAAGGTAGGGCTTCGCAGCGATGCCTGGGGAGAGAGGACAGCGGGGAGAGGAGCTATGTCACGTGTGCCTCTGCTGTGGAAGCCGGTCCCCCTCCCCTGAGCCCTTTTTAATTGCTCAAGAGTAGCCTAGGCTCCCCACAAAATTGGCATTGACTTTTTAGTGTGCTTCAAGTTCTGCAAGAAGAAAACGATCCCACTACAGAGGCTTAAGAAGTCCAATTAAATATATTTTAATTAACTGTGTTAGATTTTCAGACAGTCCTCATGTTTGATACTTCTGTTTTATCCATAACAGTGTTGAACCCTGACCTTCGTGGAGAGGCACGCTGCTGTGGGGAGAGCGGGCACGTTGGGCCCGGCTCTGGGCTGTGCGGCGGCCACTGTAGGCGCTTCGGCCAAGGCAGCAGGGCCCTCAGCTGTAAATCGGGAGTATCACCTGCCTCACAGGCTGTTGGAAGGATTAAGTGGCATGGACATGGCAAAGCTCCTGGCAGGTAACAAACCTTCAATGATGTGCGTCTGATTTTTTGAAGCTTTTAAAAAAATTATTTTACTTTCTGCCACATCATTAGGACTGCTTAATTATTCAGGATTTTAACATCCAGTTTATGGGTTATCAAAGCCCTTTGCTAATAAGTCTGTCTCCTCCTGGTTTTACAATTGCAGTGTAACTGCCTGTCAGCTTGTCAATGATCAGAAATAGCGGATGATTCAATATCAATGTTGCTGAACGCCTTGGTAAAACAGTTTTAAGAAAAAGTTTATGGTTAAAATGAAGCTTTTTTAAGTTTATTTTATCTGTGCACAGATTTCACAAGTTCTTAGTTTCCTCGCTTTTAAGGTTTATTTTTTCTTATTATGCAATTATTGCAAAAATGTAAAGATCGGAATAAAATCTCTTATAATCTTATTGCCTGGAAATAACCACTATTAACTTTTAATTTTTCCCCCTTTTTATACACATAGCTCTTTATATGACTTTTTCCACCCAAAAGAATTCTCTCATATTGCTAACGTTTAAATTACTTTCATCATGGATATAGTATGATCTATATATTTATTTTCCTAATTTAGACATAAAGGTTTTTCAAAGCGTCTCTGCCAGGAATGTTTGTGAATGTAAGCCTTTGTCAGCACTTCCGATTAGTGCTGAGGATAAATTTCTAGAAGTAAAATTATTGACTCAACCTCAAGTATCTATTGCTGTGTAACATGCTTTCTAACCCTAAAACCTAGTTACTTAAAACCACAGCAAGCATTCATTTGCTCACAGTTTTGTAATTTGGGAATAATTTGTTTATGCTCAATGGGATGTTAGCTGGCTGGGGTGGTTTAACTGGGGCTGGAGGGCCTGCTTCCTAGGCGCCTCTTTCACATGCCTGACACATTGGTGCCGGCTGTTGGCCAGGGCCTTTGCTCTCTGCCAGGTGGGCTTCTTCACTGGGTTTTAAGATGGAGGAGGTGGAAACTGCCAGTACTCTGAAAGGCTAGGACCAGAACTGGCACAGAGCCTCTTCTAGAATGCTCTCTTGGTCATAGCAGTCACAGGCTAGATTTCAAAGGGATGTATAATAGACCACATTCTTTCTGGGGAAAGTGACAAATAATCTGTGGCTAAGAGCACATGGTTGAGGGATGTTTATACATCACCACATCACTTTCTAGAAAGGTTGTGGAGATATGCAATTCTACCAGCAGCTCATGAAAATACCGCTTATCACACTCACCAATATTAAATATTAAAAATTTTTTAAATCTTTACTTATTTAAAAATTTTTTTATTCAAAACCTGTACTTTGTTCAAGTGCAGTTTTGTTAAAATCTCTACTTATTTAATATGTAAAATGTTGGATCTCATTGTTTCACTTTAAATTTATTATAGAGCTCCCCGTATTTGATGAAAATTTATATTTTTTTCTTTATGAACTGTCTCTCATTTTGGGGGGCAACTTGTTTATGTGTTAAACAAACATAAAATTACATGAGTTGTTTATTTATTATTGACATGAAGAATATGTCATATTTGTTGTAAATATTCCTTTTATTTCTCTAATTAAAAATCAATAGCCTTTCCCTCTTAATTGAGAAAAAAATTAGACAAACTATTTTCTTATTAAATTCACATGCATTCATCTCAAAATAATGATATATATTATAATATTTTGAATTGATGTCAGTTTTATCCATCTAACATGTCAATAGAAAACCTGGAAATATTATGATTTATTAATTACATTTTGGAGGGACTGAACAAAAAAGAGTTTACATAATTTATAGGAATAGAAATGGAGGACCAAAATTGTGTCATCTTCCCTCAATTTTTCTCTCTGTACCTTAGCTGTCTGGTGGACAAGTGCCTTGCCCTGTCTGAGCCTCAGTTTTTTGAACTGTAAAATAGAATAATGACAGGTGTGCCACGAGGTGCAGAAAAGGCGTTTACGAGGGGCCTAGCAGAAGCAGGGCCTGGCATGTGGCGGGCACCATCTTTATCTGCGTGTTATGTTCTGCCTCATGGATCAAAAAGACCATATGCCAGGACATCAGAGTAAGTTCTCTGAATGGCTTTCTGAGCCAGGATTTGGGCTGTGTGTTCATTCAGCTCACCTCAGTGTCCATCACTCATGGGTAACCGTTTCCACATGATGTGTTGTATTATGGTGTAAATGAGGGGCCTTGTTGCAAATGGCACACTATGGCACATCTATGTGACTCTTGTTAGGTCACAGCTGTAGCAAATGTCTGTGGGACCATATGATATACTCCTTGAGAATGACTCTTGGGGAGTTTCTCAGAGCAATCTGGTGTTCAACCTTTTGGCTCTGAGAGTTCCATGCTAGTATTATGACTAATAACACCTTTTACTTGTATACTTGACAGTTCACAGGACTTTCATGTGTTGTATCCTTTGATCTTCCCAGCCATCCTGTGAGGTCTGCAGATCAGGTAATATTATTTCCTTTTTATGCATAAGAAAAGTCAAGGCTGGGGGTTGATGACTTGTCTGAAGTTACAAAGCTAGCAAGTACCAGACCATCCAGAACTCTCCCATTGGATGTGATGCCACCTAACTCTCCAGCAAGGACATTGTACCTGAAGATCCTAGCACGAGGAGATGTACAGGATGGATATCTTTGTTCTGCCTTCTATTAAAATGAGTGGAAGGGCGTAGTAGTCAATGTGGACTCTGTGTCATTGTGTGCATTTGGGTCCTGGCTTCATCTCTTGTTCCTTGTGTGCCCTTGAGGAAATTATGTAATCCCTCTGTGCCTCAGTTCCTCCACATATAAAATGAGAATAATACTGGTACCTAACTCATAGGACTGTTGGGGTTTAAATGAAACCATCTCTGACAAGCACAATGCCTGGCTTGTAAACACCACTAAAACTCTTCTTACTTGGTGTGAGATGTGAAACAGACAGCTTACCTCCCTTTAACAGGTCTGCGCTGCTTACCCTTCACTGTGCCTGGGGTGTCAGGCAGTGCTTTCAGGAAGGTTCTGCTGTGAGAGAATAGTCTTCCATGGGAGAGGCAGCCACCCACA
Organism: Mormoops blainvillei; assembly: GCA_004026545.1. Lineage (NCBI taxonomy): Eukaryota > Metazoa > Chordata > Mammalia > Chiroptera > Mormoopidae > Mormoops > Mormoops blainvillei. Next base: position 43,469 of record PVJD01004763.1, on the reverse strand, counting down.
GTGCACACCACTTATCACAATTTATCAGATTAGCCCAAGGAGATGGAGCACAGGACAGGTGAGTAGTGATTATTTCTGGGGGGAAAAAAATGAGCTATTAACCATAGTTAACATTGTGGTGTATTCCTTGCCTGTCTTACATAACCTTCAAAATATTATAATTGAAAGGGAGGACAGTGTGCCACTTTGGCATATTAATTATTTTGAATTAAAGTTACTTAAGAAACAGTCAATGCAAGAAGGACACTCTGACACTCCTTTGTTCCCCCTGAGACCAGGAAATCAGCCCCTTGTGAAAGGTGCCCTACCTGTACCAGGAGGGTGGAAGGTATCCTTACCACCAGAGATAGGGAATTTAGGGCCCAGGATGTTGTGTAAGCAAACTTCGCTACTTCTTCCCTAATTTATTGCCCTAAGCCCAAACACCTTGATCTTGTGTGCCCTTGAAAACAGGTGTAAAAGCTGCCTGCTTTGGTCACTTCTTTGAGTCTCACATTTTTTTATGGGGCTCCTGTATATACAAAATTAAATTTGTTTTTCTTCTGTTACTCTGTCTGAGGTCAATTTAATTATTAGGTCAGACAAAGAACCCGGAAGGGAAGAAGGGAAAAGTTTTCAGTCGCTACCGCATCATGGCGTATAAACACTTTGTGCTCTGCCTTCTTTGCTTGGCATGTTCGTTGCCTGTGCATGTCAGTACCCCTGAAAACACCGGCTCTGGTGGCGCACCGGGTTCTGTATGCGGGAGTGCTGTTATTTGTTACCCACTCGGTATGGGAGACAGCTGTGTTTTCCTGTTATATTCAGCAAACGTCCTTTCACAAAAGTCTTTTGAGATCTTCTCTAAGTATATCCTTAAAATAAATTCCTAGAATATGGATTGCTAAGTCGAAGGGTCTATGCATTTTGAGAAATATTGCTGAACTCTCCCCTACAAAGTTTTTATCAATTTACTACTCCCATCGGCAGTATATGTATCAGTGACCAAATCATTCAAAGCTTTCCACATTTTCTTCTACACAACTTTTCACCCTTCACTCTGAATATATTCCTATATAAAGCTTCCACTTTAGATCTGCCCTCAGTTCCAGCTACATTGTTTTGTTCAGTGTTTCTCAAATGTCCTTCATGGTACCACCTCTAGGCCTTTGCCATGCCTTTCTGGAAACACCTTCCTCCTCTTCCTTCACCTCTGAATCATATGTCCTTAATTCAAGTCCCAACCCAATGCATGCCTTGCCCGATTGTCCAATTTGGCAGACTACCCTCCCTCCCCTGAAGTCTCTCCACCCTCTATTGTCTGTGCTACTTCCTTATCACTCATCACGTGATACCTTATTTTGTGAATTGTCTTATGGATGCCTGACTGTTTTCTGAAGGATGCATACAGCACAAAGTTACACTTAAAGATCCCTCATAACATACCCGAATATAGCTTTGCATATGTAACTATATTGTGATACATGTAATGTATGTCATAATGTGTAGTATAAAACTCTGAAGAGGAATTGTATGAAAACTTGAATCACCTTTTAGGGAACTGACCTATCAGACCAGCAACAAAAAACAGATTTCTCTGTCAGGCCTGTCCCAGGCATCCAGGAGACTCAGTTCCCAGCCTCCTTGAATCTAAATCTCATTGGTACTGTGTTTATCTGAATTAAAACATTAGGGACTCTTTTCCAGATAGTAGCTAAGGAATAAATAGCTGGATTTAACTTTAAGTCCTAAAATTATGATAAGAATAATCTGATTATAGTCTAGAATTAGGCATCAAAGTCATTTAGACAGAAGATATATGCGTGCTGCAACCACAAATCAGTCTTCAAAATATTTAATATGAGTCTTCAAAATATCAGTCTTCTAAATATCAGTCTTCAAAAATATTTAACCCGAATGAGATAGGAAGTCAAGATACTGTTAGTGATCAGAAATAGCTCTTTCAAGAAATTCTGAGATTGAAGACATATTAAATAAGTCACATAGCATAAATAGTAAGTAGCTATGTAGTGCAAACCTATGACAAGAAGCTGAAAATTCTATAATTTCATGTTGCATTTAGTTATAACAAATGCTGTTTCATCATAACTAGATCATTAGAACTGGGTTATTAAATTATCCAGTTAACACTCATGGCAATCTTAGGAGACAAGGTATATGAGAAGATTCTTAAAACTGACACTTGTCATCCTTTACAGGTTACAGAGCACAGGTTACAGAGTCAATCATCCTGCTGGAGTAGCATGACTGCACTTTTAGACAGGCACTAATTGTACAAATGAGTAACTGGAGACTTGAGATTAAAAACTTAGTTAAAACCTTGTAGTCAGGAAGCAGGGTCTTTGAGTCTCACACCCAGGCCTGTCTGCTCTCAGTCGAGCTCACTCTCAGCTGTTACTTGCACTTTTCCTGCATATTAACAGCAGGGTTCAGGTTTAGGGGCCCCTCCCCTGCCTCAGGGTCTTTGCGCTTTCTCTTCTCTCTGTCTGGGGGAGTCTCAAGGGCATTATGCTCAGTGAAAAGAGTCAATCTCAAAGGGTTATATACTTTTATATGATTCCATTTATATAACGTTCTCAGAATGACAAAACTATAGAGACGGAAAACAGATTAGGGTTGTGATGGGGCAGAGACAGACACTGGGAGGGGCCGTGAATATAAATAGGGAGGATGAGAAGGCTCCTTTGTGCTGATGGAATAGTTCTGTAAATTGATTGTGGTGGTGTCTACATAAATATATACAGGGGATTTGGAGTGCATGTATTGCATAGGAACTGCACACAAACGCAGGCACGAGTGCATGTAAATTATGGCGACAGCCGAGCAGTCTGTAGCCTAGTTAACAGTATTGTACCAATGTCAATTCTCTATTTTGAGATGAAAGGTACTATAAATATTTCAAGATAAAAAGTTTTAAAGAACTAAGTAGTGAGTAAAAATGCTTACAAAAATCTGTATTTGGTTAGTAATTTGAATAAAGGCAAGAATGATTTTGCACATAAAAAAGAAAGTAAGATTTTAGGCCTCGCTGAGCACTCTTGGCGAGTTAGAGGGGTCCCCGCCCTTCAGGTGCTTCCAGGCTGTGGGGACGGTAGTTCAGTGAGTGGCACGTCGTCTACTGGGAGGTGCGCATACAAACAAACACATGAAATCTCTTAGTCAAATAAGTTAATTCCAAACGAAGTGCGATAGGGTTTGAGAGGAAAGGAGAGGACCCTCGAGTGGCCTGAGAGACTGGGGAAAAGTTTCTTGGGTGAAGTGATTTCCGAAGTGAGCCTTGGAGGATGAGTCTGACTCTGAAGGCCCAGAAGAGAGGAAGGAGGTTTTTTATGTACGTCTTCGATTTTTTTGACCAGGGTTTTCTTAATCTAACTTCTACTCTTTCCCCAAAACTTATTCTTTCATGCCTTCAGCTTATGAAGCTAGACATGTTTATATACGGTAAAAATGCACCATAGGGACTGGATTGAAATGTGCTTGTTTTGAAGTTCAAAGAACGTTCAGAGTCACTTTATAGTTCTTCAAAGAGAATTTGTGAGAGAACTTGAAGTCCTGGGTTCTATTGCCATTCGCCTGGAGGTACCAAGCTGTAGTCACGGAGCTAGGAACCCTGCCAAAATAATAGAATATTTTTTCACTCTCATGGTTTTTTTATTAGAAAGAACTTGAAAAATGAATTGAAACTGAAAATGATGTACTGCTGACAGTAAAGATATTGCCCCTGGTAGGGTAGGGACACAGCAAACCATTTTCTGTTAATAGAGTCTTGATTCTGTATTTTCTTGCATTTACTTAAATTTGGGCTTCAGCCCAGAGAAGCCAGGTTCCAAAGGAAAGCTATGTGTAAGATATAAATAGCCCTGGAGCACAAGCAATTTATTCCATCATTTGTTGCAATAAGGGACTTACATTGTACTTGGCCCTGCTTTACCTTATTGGCAGGTGTTAACTGTATTATTTACCTAGTGAAGTTTTACTGTATTCTGGCAGACATGAATTCATACTTCAGGAGAAGCCTGAAAGAGCCCTTTAAACTATATGTTGAGAAAAGACACTGTTGCGGGGCCAACCATTAAAGTTCACGGGCAATTATAGTAAGAACCCCAGACATTTGGTTGAAAGGAGCCCTGGAGACCACCTTATTCCACAGCCACGTTTCACAGGCAGGGAAACAGAGACCAGGAGAAAATCCTCCTTCTTCCACAGTGAATAAATGGTCTTTCAAGCTGTTCATTCATTTGTTTATTTCTTCAGTACATTCTGAGCACCTATGAGCCAGATACGGTTCTGGGTATTGGAGATACAAGGACCTGCTTTGAGGGAGCTTACTCTGAGGGAGTATTTTTGTGAAGGAAGGACTAGATAATTAAAAAGTAAACCAATGAACTGCCAATTTCATCACAATGTTAAATGATGTAAAGAAAAAAAAGTCTGAGGAGAGGAGCTTTCTGATGGGGCGGGAGAGCTCAGGGAGGGCCTTTTTGAGGAGATGACATCTAAGCTGAGGCCTGACGGGTGAGGAGCCAGCTGTTGAAGACACTGGGGGAGATTGTCACAGGTCGAGGAAGTGCCCAGTCCCTGACGCAGGAAGGGGACTGACAGGTTCAAAGGGTGAAAATCAGACTGTGGGTAGGGAGGGAGACGAACCCGAGAGCTGGGACCCTGAAGGCCTTACGGGCCTAGGGGAAGACTTTTGGGGTGTTGAAGGATTAAACGCAGGAGTTGCAGGCTATGACCTCTCTTTTTAAAGTGTTTCGTTGAGTGTGCTATGGGATGGTGGGAAGACAAGAGCCGAAGCAGGAGGCTAGCACTGCAGTCGGGCTGGCAAGCAGGCCGTGGCCTAGAACAGGGTGTTGGCCGAGGGCAGCGAGACAAGTGAATGGATTTAGGGTATATTTTAGGGCACTGGTGGATTGGATTCGGGTGTGAGACCAACTGAGAGGAGTCAGGACGGAGGTTTTTCGCGTAAGCAGTTGGGTAGGACCATTTCCTGAAAAGGGGAAGTCTGGGAGGGGCAGGTCGTGGAGCGTGCTGGTGGGGTAAGGACTCATTTATTTAAAAAAAAAAAGGTATTGAGATCAGGAAAAACAGGAGTCGATCCATTTATAGACCCTAAATGAAGCCCTCACTTAGTAGTTAACATCTGAAAGGCACAAAAAGCCAGCTGAGAGAAAATCCCAGATAGAGGGAATCACATGTGCAAAGGTACAGGGAGGAAATGACAAGTCAGAGGTTAGCCAAAGAAGCTGCTGTGGCTGCGGGGCAGGGGGCGAGGTAATCAAAAAGAGTGGTTTCCGTTTTTCATGTTGCTCAGAGACAAGTTTAACACTATAACTTAGAAAAAAGAAATCCTGAGCTTTTTTCTCCCTTTATAACTGACCTGATTTTCCTCACAGCCGACATCCTGAATAGGAGCCGAGGCGGAAAGAAGAGACAGGAATGTAAACTTGTCAATTTTTTGATATACTCATTGCTTTCAGATGGCCCCATTGCATTTGCAGGGTGGCAGGGGACAGCGGCCTCGAGCCCACGCACGGCTGTCTTCAGCCCTCCGGCTCCTCCGGTCTCCATCTTGACAGGAGGAGCCAAAACTTTTGTCTTTGTCTAGTCAGGTGATGGGGTTGCGGGTACTTTGCTGACTGTCTCTGGAGGACTCTTAGTCTGTTCTCTGGGCTCAGTTGGCCTGGGAGTCGTTCCTACAGACTCACCCCTACTTCCATTCACTGTGATGCCGCAGGTCCTTCTCCTTAAGGTCTGAGGGCTCCTGCGACCTCCAACTTAAGGCACTTCAGAGTCACCCCCTCAACTGCTCTGTGGCACTTTGCCAGTGGCAACGTCCTCTTCTTCTCACATCCTTCACGAGGCAGGCCAGAACCCCCAGGTCTCTTCTGCGCCACGCGAGAGCCAAGCAATGCTCTGGGCAACGGAGTGCTCCCACTATGTAACCGGGGTGTGCTGTCATTTTTACTTTGTTGCAGACATTCCTTGTTGATGTCCTATGTGGTGACATCTTCCCAGAGTTGTAAATGGGAAGTGGTAGCAGTTTCTCTATTCTTGGCTTTCTTCTTGACCCTCGTGCTGCCCGACACCTCTGACCTGACGGTCTGGGAGGTGTGGTGGTAATCTGTGGCACATGCATCTGACAACTCACTTCCCTTGTGTCTCTTCTCTTTCTAGTAAATTCTCTGAGCCAGAAGGGATAGTGTCCTTCTTCCCCCTCATGGTGGTTTTAAAACATATTTGCAAATTTTTTGATACTCTTTCCATCAGAAAGTGGAGCCTATGTCACTTCCCTTGAATTTGTGACTTCCTTCGCAAAAAGAATATGGCAGAAGTGATGCCGCATGACATAAGGCTGGATTAGAAAAGGCTATGCCGGTTTCTCTGGGGACTTGCTCTGGGACCCCTCAGCCATCACATGAGAAACCCAGCAACCCTGAGGCCACCAGGGTAGATGTGTGTTGGGGAAAGGTTGGGAAGGAGCAAGAGATATGAGGAACTTGAGCTGTCAGCTGTAAGTGTGCCCAACCTCAGTGCTGACATGCAAGTTAAGGCTTCATAATCATATCAGTTTCAACCAGTGTCTCCCTGCAACCTCAAGAGACACCCTGAGCAAGAAGCACTTAGCTAAGATGATTCAAGGGTCCGATTCATGAGAAAAATAAATGATCGCTCTTGTTTTAAGTCACCTCTTGGGGATGTTTTGTTAATAGATGACTAGAGTATACTCCCTGCTCTGAGAGATCACATTCTTACCAGCAACTGTAGGCCCTGACCTTTAATTAGGGTGGCCAAATACCCTGATTTGCCTGGAACCAAGTGGGTTTCTGAGATGTGGGACTTTCATTGCTAACATGAGGAAGATCATGGGCAAATTGAGATGAGTTTGTCACCTTACACCAAGGCTTGCTTATGTTATACATAAGAAGGAAGCTGAAAGAATATAGAGATTTTAGGTTTACTATGAGCTACTCCTCTGCATTTTAATAAGAGGCAGCTGAGTGCATCAATGCTGAACCTTTGCTCTGGAATCTGAGGTGTCCAACCTGTTGCCTGAGGGCCACAAGCAGCCCAGGATGGCTATGAATGTGGCCCAACACAAAATCATAAATTTACTTAAAACATTATGAGATGTTTTTGTGTGATTATATGTCACAATGTATTTAATGTGTGCCACAAGACACTCTTCTTCTTCCAGTGTGGCCCAGGGACTTCAAAAAGTTACACACCCCTGCATCTGCTCTCCCAGAAGTATGGTTGCTACAGAGCCAATGAGTAGGATATCATAAGCAAAGATGATTACAGGATATGAATGTATGTCAGAAATACCTCATTACCTTTAGATGGGGAAAATGGTTACACAAGGTCGCAGACTTCCCCAAGGGCAATAGTGATGAGTCCATGATTTAGACTTTCTTCCAGGGCTCTCATCTCTATATTATGTCGTTTCCAATCCTTGACAATATTACCATGTGAATATGGTATAACAGTGAACCCTAGACAATATTTAGGCAGAGAGAGAGAGAGAGAGAGAGAGACCGGCTTTCACCAGTAAGTTAGTTCACCATCTTCAGCTCTAGGCAGCACAGATTAGGCTAAAATTTAATCTCAGCCATACCTGCACAAACTAAGTGCCAGAAATTACATCTTGCTTAAAACAAAACCCTAAACCAAATTCAGGTCTGTGTTGAAACAGAGTGCTTAACAATGTCCTCGTAATAAATGTTAGGGGAAATGGTAGGCTCTGGCGCTGCCATCCCAGAAGAAGCCCAGCTGCCTTTGGATCCCACTTTTGGATCCCCAGCTCTTGATGGAGGAGAAGGGTAAGGAGGCTTCCAGCTGGCGTCGGGCCTAGTGAAACGGGATATGGGCAAATGAGCCGTCCTGGGTGTGTCTTTTGCAAAGAAACCCAGGCTGCTTTGGCTAACAAATAGGAGGTTGGAAACTATCTGCACTGCCTGGAGCTGAAGATGATAAACTACGTGGGAGGGAGGGTGGAGAAGGAGAGCGTTACTGTGAGGTTGGGCTTGGCAGGAAACTGCCATTGTGGTGCTGCTGTCCCCGCCTGTGTTTAGAAACCGTATGTGGCACGCTTGGGTGTGGGCGGTGTGTGTACCCAACAGCTAGGGTAGAGTTTTTATCAAAGAAGGCAAATCGGTCACTGATATGACTCCCAGGACATGGCTGCTCCCGAGCCAGCCCGTCAAGGGAACCAGGAGGAAGCTCTGTTCTGACCAGCAAGGCAGTGGGGTGGCGAGTGTGTGAATCGTACCTGAGTTAGTTCAGCTTACATGTGAGCAGGCGCGAGTTGCATTTCATATCACGATTACAAGAAAAAGCCCTGTAATTTTGCACAATCCTAGGACGCATTCATGTGAAACTAAATGTTAACAAACAAACAAACAAACAAGTTAAAACTCTGGGGATAAGATACTACTTTGAGATTTATAATCGTCTCTTCTTCTGGGCTGTTTCCTCCTTTCTTTCTCTCCCTTCTGTTGAAGCAAGTAGTTAAATTAAATCTGTTCTTTGCTTCTATGGAGGGATGTGTTTCAGAGAAAAATAAGCACTGTGTGCATGTCTTTCTGGCTTCAGGAGAAGAGGGCGGGATGCGGGTCAGAAAACACAGAAACAGCATATTAGGGGGAACTTACCCCCCAAAAAGATTTCTCTAACACTGGAGCAAGAATTCCAAGCCTGGAAAGGGGCAGCATGAGGAGAACATAGAGCCCAGAAGTCCTGCGACAGAGATGAAACATGTCCGGAAGTTTTCAACATTCATTCATTCATTCAGTCAGTCAGTCATTCATTCACTCATTCGTTCAATGCCTGGGTACACTAAGCACTCTTCTCAGAGCACTGAACAAGTACCTCAAGACTCTTGTCCACAGGGAGCTTACATTTTCGTGAATATCAGAATGGATGAGATTGTGACATGCCAGACACTATTCTAAGTGCGTAGCCTGTATTGGCTTCTCACGGCCAGTTGGGTTAGACACTATATTTCCAGTTCACAGATGAAGAAATTGAGACAGAGAGAGTTACATAATTTGCTGATCTCACAACTAGCAAGTAGCAGACTTGATTATTGAGCCTAGACAAGCCGGCTTCATTTTCCTTGACTGCTTGCTTAATTTTCAGGCAGGGCGTAGGGAGGGTGGCAAGACACTGGGGCTGAGAGAGCTGCTTGGGGCAGCTTCTCAGAGGCCCCAATGCTGAGCCCGGGTTAGGGCGGCGGTGGGAAGACCCTGAAATCCTACTTCTCCCTGCCCAGCAGGTGGGAAGCCCAAAACAGAAATTAAACTCAGTTGAAAAATAAAGATAATAAAAATTCAAAAAGTAACAAAAACTTATAGGAGAGAGAATAAGTATTTTTTGTAATACTGAATTTGTGGACTAAGGCCCAGCTACATATTCTGAAAAGCGTGGGATTAGAGCAAGCTGTGTGCTGCCAGTGATAGGAGTTAAAACTCTGAATTTCTTCCCCACTTTTCCTCCCTTATATGGGGCATTGTGAAAGGAAGACCTAGGGTTTCATGATTGCTAAAGATGGTAACCTAATCAGGTCAGAGCATACGTTCATTTTTTTTCCCCCCCAGAGAAATGAGTTGTTAGAATTCTACATGGGTGTGGTGTACTCTGTGTATCTATTACTCCCTGATTGGCACAAATATACCAGATTATTTGGTTCCCTCATGAGATACAAATCAGGATTTGCAGCAGAGTGTAAATCCTGCAACAGGCGGTCAGAATGGAGCTGCCTGGGATCAGGGCCCTCAGCTACCCAGAGCGGGAAAAGGTTTTCAAATCTAGCCACCTGTCATATCCCTGAGATTTAGTAGTTGCACAAACAGATGAGGGGCCTGTCCGCACAGATGGAGCCCGTTCAGTTTATCTGTGTTTAAGAAAAACTAGAAGTCACTGCTAATGCATTGGTTTTTAAAGACAACGTATCTTAAGGGACAGGGCCGTTTCCCTTGAATCGCTTTGAGTAATTCACCCATGTGCTCTAAACTCTCCAGATGTCTCTTTTTATGAAGTTGGGTAACCACACATATATAACTCAGTTTATCTTGTGCCTATAAAGTGTGATTTTCCTGGGCTGAATTGAATGGTATGATCTCATTTTCTTGAAGTTTTAAGAACATCTCTATAAAACTGCTGCTCGAAGACATTGTCTGTTGTGTTACAAATTTTCCTTTATGTGAGAATATAATGCTTTGTTCCTCCTAGAACGTATGGACAAATTGGGTTCTTTTCTCGATAAGCAGTATGAACTCACGGTCCACACTCACTTGCTATCTCATCCCCTCACCCCCTGCTTGTGAATCAGCCCCCTGACACTAGGCTTTCTGCTCCTAGCACCCCCTCCAGTCAGGGGGCCAGTGACTTCCAGTTTTGCGCATTTGCAGTTCCGCAGTTATCACAGGCGTTTTGTGGATGCCTTGCTCTTCCTCAGCTGTGCTCATGCAGAAACTGCCATCGCACTGCCTTGTCTGTTTCTAAATGCGGCTAAGGCAAGAGGCCGTGCACAGCCCTGCAGGGGAGAGAGGACGAAGATCTTGGTATTAGTTTTCTCTTTGTGTTATAACAAATCACCACACACTTAGCTCCTTAAAACAACCCAGCTGTATCCTTTGCAGTTCTGGAGTTCAGAAGTCCCAAGGCAGTTTCACTAGGCAAAAGTCAAGAGAACCGCATTTGCTTGCCTCTTGCAGCGTTCTATGGCCACCTGCATTTTTTGGCTTGTGCCCCCTCCCTCATCGTTTAACTTTATCACTCCAGCCTGTGTTTCTGACATCACTTCACCCTCTCTCTGATTCTGACCGCTCGGCCTTCCTTTTATAAGGACCATTGTGATTATTGGGCCAACCTGGATAATCAAGGTTAATCTCTTCATCTCAAGAGCCTTAAGTTAATTACATCTGCAAAGTCCCTTTTGCCAGGTAAGGTAACATAGTATAGAGTGGGATGGGGGGTTAGCATGTGGATATATTTGGGGGACTATTATTCAGCCTACCATGAAGGTCAACAGTGACCCTGGCAGACTGGAGATCCCCTAGCATCTAGCACATCCAAGGCTGGCATGTTGAGCAGGCCTCCCTCAAAGAGAACGCCACTCAGTGTTGGTCAGGAGGCCTGAGCAGCTCCAGTGCCCACTGCGAGGAAACAGTAGCCCGAGGCACCAGAATGAGGCATTGCTCACTGCTGCTTCCGCTGCCTGTGTTCACGTTCAGCCTCCCTACGTGCATTAGTCAGGGCTCAGCAGCGAAATAGACCAGTAGGATATCGGTATATGTGTATATAGCAAGTAGGGTATATGCACATATGTATGTGTATGTATGGATGTACACACACACAGAGATTGACTGAGATTGATTGATTTATGAGGGATTAGCTTACGTAATTATGAAGACTGAGATATCTCACGATCTGGTGTCTGCACACTGGAGACCCAGGAAAAGCAGTGGTATAATTCAGCCCAAGTCCAAATGCCTGAGTACTAGGGTAGCTGATGGTATAAATCCCAGTCCAAGGTCTGGAGATGCGATCAGGCGTTCAGCTCAAGTAGTGAGGCACGGAAAAAAGGGGGTGAATTTCTCCTCCTGCCTTTTGTTCCATTCAAACCCTCAATAGATTGCATAATGCCCACCCATATTGGGGAGATCAGTATATTTTACTGAGTCTCCTGATGCAATGCAAATCCCATCAGGAAACACTCTCAAAAATATACCCAGAAATAATGTTTAACCTGGGGACCCCATGACTGGTTGGACTGACACATAAAATTAGCCATCACACTGAGGGAGAGGATGTGCCTATTTGGGTTTGTCACCATCCATCACGAAGTCCCCAATACTAGGCACTGATGAGTTCATATGATTAAATTCCTTCTTGGTAGGATGGACTCAAATATAAAATAGTGATGCACAGTCTGTTTTTAGTTTACTTTAAATTAACCTGACTGCATATTTTGATTATAAGTGATAGCAAATCGTTTTTGAACTACAAAGAACATAAATTATCAATAAACATATTTGGTAAATTTTGGTTCATTTTTGATTTATGTTTAAGGAAGGCAATGAACCTAACCACCATGATGGTAACATTAAGAAAAGTCAAGGGGCAATAACTCTGAGATGAATGTGGGGAGGTGGTATGTATTATGCTTATGAATAGAAAAGAAAAATAGGGATTATTCAGAGAATTGATGGCTGATGTATAAACTGCAAATAGGTACATTTGAAAGGGGAAAGTTGCTGAAGTTGACTTGGTACAGATGAATATTATGTAGCTAGAAGAACCATGTGTTGAAAAATTCACTTTACCTTTAGTTATTTAATAGTTATTTTGATATTTAGGAGAAAGAAAAGAACATAGACAATCCAAAGGGTTTCTCAGAGCAAAAGGAACATCATAACCCTGGTGAGAAAACCGCACCGTGGCCCAAGGATCAGAAAAGCAGATGTAAGATGCCTGTAGCAATGGGAGACAGCAGAGTCCAATGAGAGAAGATAGAGCATTAGATTCAGATGGGACAATGATTGTCTTGCCTAGTTACAGTGACACAAACCAACAAGGATATTATTTTGTGAAGTGAGGAGGATATTCTTTGTCAAATTACTCTTATCAAAAGGCCCAAGGCCTGAGTGAAATTGGAAGACAGGAAATGCTAGGAGAGAAGAGAAAAATGCTTGATGACGGGCAGAACTTTATTAAAGTTTTACTTTGGAAAATTTGAGAAAGTAAAGTTCAGCATTTTCTTGAACCTAAGCAAACAGCACTTTCTAAATAAAAACAAATGAAGCAATCGCCTCGCCACTGAGTGAGTCAATAGTTGCTCATCATGGTGACCAGAAAAGCCTTTTATTTTTTAATTCTGATTGTATGGGATTTTATAAATTTTTACTATAGGTTAAACAAAGGTAGTTCAACCTTTAGAATAAAATTGGAAAGGATGTTCCAACAGTAAAGAGTTTTGTTCTTGTATATGAACTCCAGTTGCAGAATGAAATGTGTCCTCATTTTCAATGTCTTTGTCAAAGTTGATGGAATAGCTAGATATTGGGAAGTGGGAAAGAAACAAGCCTATGGAAAGTGCTGGAATCTGTAGTGGAAAAGGGAGCTCTGAGGGAATTGGCTGGGCTTGACCTGTACTGAAAGCTCTTATCCTTGACAGCTGCTCTCAGAGGGCAGAAAACATTTAGCCCTTATAACATTTGGAAAGTCCTACATGAATTATTAACATTTAATCATGAGATTTCATATAAAAACCCACATTTCTGTTTTCTGTTGAAATCTGATAGCATTCCACCATAGCAGCTATCACTGAGTTGCACTGAAGAGTGGCCACTCGTTTGGGACGGCAGACTCTCCATTGTCCATCTCCTTCACATACCTCCACTTTGTTCAGACGTGGAGGCTGAGTGCCAATTGCCATCCATCCATGCGATCACACAGTTGTGTGTCTTATAGTAGAACTGATAGGATATTAGTATATGTCCTATAACTTTGTCTGTATGAATCAAAAGTGGGATGTAGACCAAGATGCCACATGATTCAAGAACATTAAGGAGAAAGCATATTTTCTTCTGTCAGCCAAGAGTATCCGAGGATTCATATGCATATAAGATACATCTGTACAGAAATCACCTGCCTTTTTTTAGCCCCTTGTAGCCTTTAAGTTTAAGATGACTGGTTTTGCTTTCATATGCGTGATCTCATCTCTGGGCACAGATCACTCCAGAGGCTGAAATAATATGTTTCTTATCCCAAGAGACAGTTCCCTTTTCTTTCTGTTCAGTAAAACTCTGAGGTTTTTTTATAGTGGCAAAATGCCCACAGCTAGGTCTATGCCAAAAACTGAATCGCATTCCCTTATTTCTCAGCTTCCCTTGTTGCTAGCCATGCAACCCAGTTCTGAGCAATGCGCTGCAGGAAGAATATGCCAATGCACCAGGGAATTTGCATTTCTCTGAGCGGGGGACAGATGCAGTTCATCTGGTCCTTGATCTTTGCATTCTCCCTTTCTCCCTGCTTTGAAGTGGACAAGTGTTCTCTGGAGATGCAAATGCCATGTTGTACCCACGAGGAGACAACCACAAGGGCAAAAGCCAATTTGTGAAGGATACTGAGCAGAAATAAAGCAAGAGTCTGGGCCCTTGGGTGCAGCTGAGTAGCTAAACAAATTGCCAGTAACTGCCTAGGTTTGGTTATATGAGAAAAATAAATCCTTCATTGTTTAAGTCAGCGGTTTTCAACTGGTGTGCTGCAAGAATTTTTAAAACATCCAATACCTGATTATTTAGTCAGGGGCACTGACCTCTTTTCCCTTAGATTATAAAATAAAAAAATGACAACAGCCAGCATACAATAACCATCTGGTGTGAATGAATCAAAATTATATCTACTTTTGTCAGATCAGCAAAAACTGTATCTTTTGGTGTGCCGCAGAATTTCAGTGATTAGCTTATGTGTGCCATGCGATAAAAAGGGTTGAAAAATCACTGGTTTGAGTCATGACTGTTCGACTTTTCTGTTACTTACAGAGGCATTCCTAATTGTTACATTCCTCTTCCCTCCCCTTAACTGATAGATGCACGATGCTTTTCACCGTTTCTGCGCTCCTCACATCTGCCAAATCGTGCCAACACCCAGTTCCATTCCCATGGGGCAGTGTTTGCAAGGTGTGGTGCTAGCACTTGGAATAGGGGTCTTACAAAGATGAGTGAGATAAATTCTTTGTTTTTAAGTAGCTTGTTATCTGTAAGGGAGAGTTAGGTATGTGCACACTTAACTGCAGCACAAAGTAGAATAAGGGCAATGTCATGGAGGAAGAGCAGTTGTTACGGAGTGTTCGAGGTGAGGTGACCTATACTCTATTGCACTTAGTTTCCGGCTGAAGTGCTCTGGAGAGATTTCTTGGAGAAGCTAGAATTTGAGATAAGTCTTGAATGTTGGATACAATTTTAGAGGATTGCCTTCTAGGTAGAGGGCGTGGAGGGAGAAAGGCATGGAGGCAGAAACGTAGAGCATCTTGGGCAGCTGCAGCTCCCTGCTCCCACACTCCGGGCCCACTGGTCTCTCTCCCAGTTCTGTGCTCTCATATGTGATTCTCCTCCTGCTCATTGGTCTCTCCTCTTCTCCTGCCTGTTGGCCATCCTGGGAATATTGTTTCCTCAGAGAGATGTCTCTGAGGAGCCAGATTCAGGTAAGTCCCACCTGCCACTCTCTCTCTTGTACAGTATTCTTTGCCTTTGCAAGATTCAGATGTTCATTTGTTTAACAGCTGTTAGTATTTGTTGAAGATCGGCTTTTTTCCAGGCACTGGGCTCACCTACTAGCTATATTAGTGAATAAAAAAGCCAAAACTTATGCCTGTACTTTTGGGTGAGGGGACAGACAATAAACAAATAAACATTAAATTGTTACCTATCGTGTTAAATGCTAGGAAGGACATAAGGGTAATCTGCTTGAGAGAAACCTGGAAACTGGAAGACCAGGTTAAACTCTGTTAATGACAGGGCCTCCTTCAGAGGATTTGTGATGACAGTAAAGAGAAGAGTTACGCAAAGAGCTAAAGAGAGTGACTGGCACACAGAATCCTAAAATTAGTAATTTTAAATTTGTGTGTGTTTTGAAGCAAACTTTTTATTGAAATATATATACAGGAAAGAGCACAAATCACATGTGTATAGCTTGGTGAATTTTTATAAATGAAATACACACTTATGATCAGCTCCCCCATCAAGAAACAGAATGTGACTTGGGCCCTCAAGTCCCATCAGGCTTCCTTCTAGTTACTTCTCAACCTGAAGGGTTATTCTTTTGACCTTTAAGCATAGAATGATTTTGCCTGCTTTCTGAGCTTTATAGAAATAAAATCATAAGGAATGCACCCCTTTTTACTTTTTTTTTCCTGAAAAAAGTGATGTGTTTAACACTGTGGGAATTTATAAAAACATGTAAATAGTATTGTAAATATTGATAGTTTTGGATCTATTCTAAAAATTTAGATTTCACCAATAAATTAAAATCAGTGTTGATTTTATTGTTAGAAGAAATATTAATTCTTGTAAGGCTTAACTGAGACATAATTTCTACATATATGATTATTTGCTAAACAAATAATCAAATATAAAAGGAGTGTAGTGAGAAAACAAATGAGCATGAATAATTATTTGCACAGCAAAAAAAAAAAAAAAAAAAAACCAAAACCCCACAACAAAACACCAATAAGATAAAAAGACAACCCATTGAATGGGGAAAAATAATTTGCAAACTATATATCTGAGAAGAGGTTAACATCCAAAATATATAAAGAACTCAAGCAATTCAATAACAAAAACAAAACAAAACAAACAAAAGAACCCAACTAACTCTATAAATCCAGCTACAAAATTGGAAAAAGACTTCAATAATTATTTTTAAAGAAGATATACAAAGGAGCATCAGGTTTAAGAAAGCATGCTTAACATCATTAATTGTTAGAGAAATGCAAATCGAAATGACAGTGAAATATCACCTCATGCCTGTTAGAAGGGCCATCATCCCAAAGACAAGAGATATGGAGAAAATGGAACCCTTCTGCTTTGTTGGTTGGAGTATAATCTGGTACAGCCGCTATGGAAAACAGTAGCGAGACTCCTCAAAAAATGAAAAATGAAAAATATATCTCCATGATTCAGTTTCCTTATCTAAAAATGGATATCATGGGGAAATTGGGAAGAATAAATAATTTAATATTTATAAATTGCTTAGACCAGTACCCAGAACATGGTAAGTTCTACAGCAGTAATTGTTAAATAAAGTGAAGGAAGATCCACTGGAGATTCCTGAACACAGAAGAGGCTTTTTGGAGCAGGGTGAATGGTTGCAATAAAGGCAGGACCAGTGGTCCAGCTGTGGCTACTGTTTTCACCAGAGGCTGATTCTCACTGACCCAAGGTGCATTGCTGTATAAGAAACACTGGTGAGCCACCACATACAGAGAAAAACATTGGAGATGGGGACGAGAAAATCAGATTTCAAAGATTCTATGCTTTGCCTCCACAGACAAGTTGTAAATGGGAAGTTTGAAATTATAACTTGTGATTAGAAAATTTTCATCTTTTACAGCCATCAGATAGTGGTGCAAACTGTAGTTATTGTAGTGATGGAATTTCAGACCTGCAGGAAGGAATTTTTTCCGTGCCACTGAAATGGCACAATGTAAGAATTTCCCTCTATTGCCTATGTGTAAGGCTGCTCTGCTGAGATTTGCAGGGATTTCTAGTGGAAATTTCCAGCAGTGAAGTTGCCTGTGTTGTGCTAGTTTATCCCATGGGAGCCAGACTGTGGAGCAGTGACTATGTAGGTGGGAATCTGGGAAGAAACAGATATTACACTCCAGCTGTGTAAATCGGTCAGTTTAAGGACCATTCACAGAGTTAGGCAAAACAACAAAGGATGGCGCAGAGACTCGAAATCTTGGGAAAACCCATCTACCCTTTACCTCTGAAGGGGCAATGGCAGGAAGGGTTTACCAGAACCCAGAGAGGGCTGAGGACAGAACCTGTGGGCTTCGATAGAGGGACCATCCAACCAATGGCTCCCAGGTAAGGAGGGAGTTGTGAGAGTGAATGGCCGAGTTTCCTCTTACCTCGCCCTTCAGTTTCCTGCCAGTGCACCCACTGGTTGAACCTGTATGGAGGCTGGAAGGCACAGCAGTCCATTGATCCAGTTCTTAAGAGTCGGCCTTCCCAAAGCACGGAGCGGATGGAGAAGGCAGGAGGGTGGACCCGACAGGGCAAATAATGGATGTCCAGCAGAAACAGAGAACCATGGCATGACCAGGCAGATCGTTTGGCTGCTTCCAAAGTCAACCGAGTCTCATAAAACAACTGCATTCATATTAACAGTGATAACCGGTATAGTAAAAATCTGGCTTTTATCTGTTGGGCATCCCCTATAGGCCAGGCACTCTGCTCATCGCATTGCATACTTGATTCCATTTAACCCTCGCAATGTTCACATAGCGAGTGTCACTGCTCTCTTGCAGGTTAGGAAAACTGAGGCTTAGAGATGTTACGTGACTTGCCCAAAGTCCCACAGCTCATAGCAAGCACCAGGATCAGTCCCACGTTTTCTGAAGCCAAAGTCCATGCCCTGCCCCTCCGCACTTTTTTTACGATCCCTTTCATTTATGCATTTACTTAAAGTATTTTCTACTCAGATGAGTATATTTGCATGGAAATTGAAACTGTAGAAATTATAGAGTCAAAAGTTCACTTTAGCCCTCATCTCTGTCCCTCGAAACATTTCCATCCTCAGAATTTTGTCAGTGATAACTGTGGGGTATGTCTCCTTCCAAACTTTTTTTCTATGAATTTACAAATTTACAGGTACATAAACACATACATAGCTATTCTATTTTATGTAAGCAGAGGCATTTTGTTTATAATTTTCTTTAACTTTTTTTCTTTTTCTGACCTTTATTCTCCACTTTGGACCCCTCTCTACCTTAGTGACTTGAATTATTTAATTTTCCTGTAGCATATAAACACAGGTATATAATTAGGCATAAGACTTCCTTGCCCTTCTAGGTACACAACTATAAAACCCAAATAAATTAAGGACCAACAAAATTTCAAAATAAAAATTAAATTATCAGTGTTAATGCAGTGCAGTTTAACATGAAATAAAACTGTAGGTGGTTGGGTTTAATGATAAAAAGATATTTTATTTTTTATTTGGCTTAATTTTTTAAATTTTGAGCATGATGGACCATCATTTTTTTTTATCATCATTGTAATTATTTTTTTCTTTTAAACAGTAAACAATACACTCTCTTTTGATGCTATGACCAGTCAATGTAATAGTGCATGGCTGAACATACTGAAAATTTAAAAAGGACATTTAACAAAAACATTTTCTATGTATTTCTACAAATACATGTTCTGGTAATAAACTTTTGTAGCTGGTTATTACAGAAGGTACATATGAAGAATCCACTTGCCTCCTGAGTGGCATTCATGATTAGGCCACTATATCTGAATTACTGTGTATAGTGTGACTCAGTTCTCCAATGAATTTTTCCCTCCTCAACTATTGTTACGCTTTTGAATAGCACAGGATGAGGTAATTTGGCCTCCAGTTGAACTTTGTGGCTTGTTTCCTTTCTGGGTCTGCTGTAAGTCTTTCCTCGTTAGCCTGCTCCAATATTATTGCACACTGTTATTTTCACGCTGCCATATCAAAATCTCAGTTTATTAAGTAACTTAAGAAACTCAAGTTTTAGTCCATGAAAATGTCTTTCCATTTTGAATATCTTTGCAGATCTCAAGATACCTCTTTATAATCGGTTACAACAAATCACCTAAGCATTGGGTTAGCCAAAAAGATCATTTGGTTTTTTCAATACAATGGTTCTAGTAGCATTCAGTTGTCTTTAACTTCATTCAAAACAATTTTGTTAGATTGTATTGTGACAGCTGTCATATCAGTGTGCCTTTTCAAAAAAAAACTATCAAAACTGGTGAGTTTTTGTGTAGCTGTTTTAACATTGAAGATGAAAGAAAATATGCAACATTATCAGCATATTATGCTTAATTATTTAAAGAAAGGTAAAAATGCATCCGAAACTCAAGAAAAGATTTGTGCAGTATATGGAGAAGGTGCTGTGATTGATTGAACATGTCAAAAGTAGTTTGCGAAGTTTCAGGCTAGAGATTTCTGCTGGATGATGCTCCATGGTCAGGTAGATCTCAATAGTGATCAAATTGAGACATTAATTGAGAACAATCAACATTATACCACGTGGGAGTTAGGAAACATACTCAAAATATCCAAATCAATAAAGCTATTCATAAAAATGAAAAATGTGTCTTTTATGGAAAAAAAAAACCCAGTACAATAGCAAATATAAAATGTCATTTGGCTATGAGGACATACCAGCTCCAATGCATACAGTTATGCCTATTAACACATAGAAGTTAAATGCTATAACTTCAAATGATCAATTGATAATAACCTATTATAAATAGCAGTGCGAAAATTCAGATCCTGGAATTAGAGGCTGTCTGTGGGTATTAGGTAGTGATCCAGTTTGATCCAGAATATACCCCAGTCAGTTTTTCAAGAATATCAATCCTATGAAAATAAAGAATTAAGATAATTGCCAGGTATTTGTGGTTAACTGCCCCCCACCCTGTGTAAGTGAGAGTTTCCCAGCTGAGAATCACTGTGCACTGTGTTCTGCATTTCTTCATGGGGTACCAAGGCAGTCAGGATTGAGGGCAAGGAGGCGAGAACTGCTCTAGTAGAGAGAAAACAAGACTCATCAAGCTCTGATGGTTTCTGTCTGTTGCTGGCAAGGAAGTTGGTGTTGATAATGCGATACTGTGGTCTGTGTGTGTTTATACCTCCCCAACTCTCAGGCCAAGGAGGTATTTCTTCCTTCTGCAGTTACGCTCAGGGTAAATTCTTTCTGGGGATTTTTAGACCCTGCAAGATTGATGCCAACCTCCAAGTTACCACTCTGCTAATTCATACTGTGGCTTGAGGCCTTTTTCTGTTCCAAGTTACACTTGTTCCCTTTAGAAGATCAGAAGCCACAGTGGTGGTTGTGTGGTATGTAATGACCTCACAAATGCATTGCTGTGTAACTCACAGCTGGCATGAGGGCCAGAAATAGGTTTTGTATCTAGACCTTTCCTTGGGATTCAATATGAGTATAACTTGTTGAAAGAAAAGTGTCCCTATAAAATATTACTTGTTTCAAATTAACTGAGAATTACAAAAAGGACACAAAAGGTTAATGTTTCCCTTCTCTCACCTGCTTCTCTCCTGCCTTCCCTCCCTCCCTCCCTCCTTTTCTTCTTCCCCCTTTCTGATCCTGCTTCTCCTCTTCTCCCTCCATCTTCTTTTTTCCTAAAAGACATCCTTTAGGTAGCTTCTTTGACTCAGAGGTATAAAACGGACATATTCTTGAGCTGACGAAGCTGATTGGGGTCAGAGCTCTTACTAGACAAGGATCTCCAAGACTCCCAGGACTGTGCCCTCCATACTGGACATCTGCTGGGGAGCACACATCAATACTATATTAAGAAACACTCAGCATTATGTAATTCCAGTTAATAAAAATAGAAGGAATGAAGGAAATAAAAAACTACCATTAGGCAAATACCATAGTAATATTTTGCAGGCAAGATCCATTGATGAATAAAAGTAGTGGGTGAACGTTGAAGTAGAAAAGAATTATTAGCAAAATCTCAGTATCTCCCCCATGACGTTTGTTAATTATGAAGGGAAAATAGTAGCTTGCAGTGGGGAGATCCAACTGATGCCACAGCAACCAAGTGGTCAAAGTTAATCTCCAAATTTAAAACACTGAGACACATCAGTATCACGCGCCTCTTGATACTGATGCACCGAGAAGGACATAGCTGTTTAATCATAAGAAAACATTAGATAAACCCAAACTGAGGGATATTCTACAAAATAACTGTCCCATACTAATTAAAATTATGAAGGTCATGAAAAACAAGGAAAGAATGAGGAGCTGTCACAGACTGGAGGAGATTAAGGAATCCACCAAATACGATGTGGGATCCTGAATTGATCCTGGGACAGCAAAAAACAAAAACAAAAACAAAAACAAAAAAACAAAAAAAAACCCATTAAAAAAAAACTAGCGAAATTCAAGTAAGATCAGTAGTTCAGTCAAGAGTATTACACCATATTAACTTCCTGGTTTGGATGAGTGTGCGCTGTGGTTATACAACATGTTAGCATTAGAAAAAGCCGAGTGAAGAGAGTATATTTGGAACAGGAAACTCTGTGAACTATTTTTGCAACTTTCTGGCAAGTCTAAAATTATTTCAAAATAAGAAGTTAAAGTTAAAAAACCCCAAAAAACTCAGGACCGAGACTCTCTCCTCTTGACAAGGGGAGAAAAGTTTGAAATTTTTAAGACCATTTTTAGAAGGTCAGGCAAATTGACAGGATAAAAGATCTTTGAGAACATTTATGTTTTGTAGTTTAGGTGAGGAATTTTATTGATTTTATTTTGTCCTTTTTTTCCCATTCTCCACCAAAATATCTTGCTTTTCCTTGATAAGCGTAGTTTGAAAATTGTGTTATACTTTAAATGTTATCATTATAAAATTCTGAGAACACAATTTTTCCTATTGGGAACTCATTTTCAACTTTACAGGGAGAGAAAATGAGTTTTGATTTTCCCAGTTATCTGGGATAGTCTGTTTTTAGGGACTCTATCTCATCTTTTAAATGAGTCACAGTTGTATCTAAATCTGATAAAATTAATCAGCAAATGTTTACTTACCACTTGCTGAGAACTCAGAACATAGCTGCAATTTTCAATAAGCTCACAATTTCTTTGGAGAAACAAGGTGAATATAGACCAATCAGGGCAAAACCCTACATGAAGCCCCCGACTGAGGTGATGGCACAGAATCTAAGTGCTGTGGGAGGAGGGGTGGTTAGGGGTTGGAATGGTCACAATAAGTTGCCTGCCTAACAAATTATTTGAATAGCAAAACATCAAGTTGTATACTTTAAATATATACAATTTTTATATGTCAGTGATATCTCAAAGTTGTTAAAAAAAGAAATTATTTGCTCTCTGTCTTGAACTGTGGGCAGGATTCCACAGATGGCAGAGAAGGAAAGGGCTCCAGATTAGGAGAGAACAAGCCACCACTCAAGCGGCCAATGACAAAAACAGCCTGCCTGGCGTGGACGGTGGGCATTGGCCTGGTGGGATCAGCAGCTAGTAGTAAGGGGAGAGGGGAGAGTGGGTTATGGAGATTCCTAGCAACTAGGTCAAGGATATTGGGTTACAAATCTGCAGCAGATAATGAGAATCTTTGTGTGTTTGGGAATAGGGAGGCTGTCGTAGTAATGCAGATGGGGCCGGAGGCCATGCCACGCGTGCATGTTGATGGTGAGGTCGGAGAATGTGACGGATATGAGGGAGATGGAGAGAAGTTAGAGGACTTGAAGATTTTAGGCTCAGGTAGGTGAATGCCAGGCAATGCCACTAACAGCAGGGAATTAAGGAGGCAAAGGAATTTAGGGGAAAGGGCATAATTTTGCTATAAAGTCTGATACTGCAAGAGATTCAAATGAAAATGTTTTAGTAATAGCTTTTAACACTCATTCATTTATCCAACAATTACCTGTTTTGTGCCAGGACTTATGCTAGATGCTGGAGGTACAAGAGCCTGTGATGTGTGTCCTATCCTCAGGGAGTCTGGTAGAGACTGATGTATGGGCTATGCCTATAGGGAGGATGAAAAGGCTCTCGGAGCACCAAGGAGGCAGTTTTCCCAAGGTGTCGGGAATATGGGGCCACAGGTCAGGCAAAACATGGAAGATCTGAACATTTTGGAACCATCAGCAGGAAGTAGGAAGTGGAAGCCTAGATTGGCTAAGTTCAATTTTAATGTAAGAGAAAAGGCAGAAGCCAAGGTGTTAGCGCTGCTGAGGTTAACACTGAGAGAAAGGGAGAAGCGCTCAGAGACGGAGGGAGAAGTCCTGAAAAAGTTGCAGGAGAATCTGTAGTGGAGTCATAGACCGTGAAGAGACAGTTTCAAGGAGCAGAGTTTGCCAACTGTTAGAATTTTGAAACAGCCTTGAGGGGATTGTTTTAGTGGAATGCAAAGGGCAGCAGTGTGAGAACAACTAGAGAGGGAGTGAAAACATCGAGCGCTCATTCGTAAGTATGGTGATAAAAGAAAGCTAAAAAATAGGAAGGTAAGGGGGGTGGCACTGAGAACGAGTGACATAAAGGCTTCTCCACTTGTTAACTCCATTAAAAAAATACTCATTTGGCTGCCAGACACTGTGATCAGTACTTCACATATACTTTCTCTTTTATTCTCACAACTTTTTGACTGTATATTATCTATTTAGCGAACATTTATTGGGGACCACTTGGTGCCAGATAGTCTTTCAGGTGATGAGACAACAATGACAGGCAAAAATAGGCACAGTTTTTGCCCCGTTGGTACTTACTGTCTCAGGGGGAATTGACATTGAATGAATTATGTCACATGCTATGAGAAATTGCAAAAGGAAGAAAGTGCACTACTATTAAGGGACTTGTGGTCACTCAAACAGGGCTGTGCTCCAGTTCACCTTTGTCCTGCGAACAAAAGTTCTGGCAAACAAATTAGCAGAGGAAAGGCCACGATATATTTGTGAAACATGTTCCAATTTGCAGAGAAGTATGCAAATGAGCACATAGGGTTTGCTGGAACTTTTAGGGCCACTCTGTGGGCATTACT
Source organism: Mormoops blainvillei (assembly GCA_004026545.1). Lineage (NCBI taxonomy): Eukaryota > Metazoa > Chordata > Mammalia > Chiroptera > Mormoopidae > Mormoops > Mormoops blainvillei. The sequence continues at coordinate 19,179 of PVJD01004763.1, read as the reverse complement.
GTTAGATAACTTCAGGTGGAAACTTGTCCTGCTGCCTTCTTGAATCTTTTGACTTATCAAAGGCATCTTTTCAAAGTCGAGGATGGTGCCAGGGGTGAGCTGTAAAAGTGATGGCGCTGCTTTAGCGCTGAGCCTGGGAAGCTGAGTCAGGTTGCTGAGATGCCCCGCCTCCCCAACCTCCCAGCGGCAGCCCGGAGTTTGAACCCGATGACACTCCCTGCCAGGGTGAGGACCGTTGGGTTTCCCAGCACCATTTCCACTCCAGGCTCTGGAATTTCTCACTTGGTCATGACACCCTATTTCTGTTTTCCTAGCTCCTAATTACTTCCTTTTTGCCCAGATCATGATCCCTGTTTTTAACTTCTGGCTGGTTTCTTATTTTTTCTAAGTTGGTTTCCATCTCTGGAGAGTCAAGCTTCCACCACCCTGATATGTTTCATCATTTTTCCCTACCCTTTATATGGAATGTATGCCCATTATCTGCTCCTTTATATGAAAGCAGATAGACTTTTGAGCTTGGTTTGAGTGTTCTATTATGGTAATTAACCCAGGGTTATCCTGGTGTGGTTTGAAGAAGTGAGAAACCAGTCTATCCTCCCAGACATTTCTGAGCTTCTAAGTCATTTCAGACCTTACAGTGATATGTGTTTTACAAGACCTGTATCATTGCATGACTGTGGAATAAAGACACCATTATTGAAAATTACTCATTATTATGATAATATATTTGAAAAATATGACTGTTCAATAGAAAGGCATAATCACCAACCAGGCGCAAATAAAAATAGGATTCCAGTGTGGTCCCTTTTTATTCTCTCTTTGATCAGTGTGCTTTCTTTCCTGTTGGCTCAACCATCCCTAAACTGGGCCTCAGAGTGTATAAGCAGAAACAGTCTCTGTCTGAAACTCACCAGAATGTAGCATCCTTTCCCTCACATGGAGTTACCGGCTCATTGCCTTTGATTTATTGAAGAGTCTGAAGCTCTCAACTGTAAGAGGGAACTCTTTTCCTCACTCTCTGGTGCCCCGAAATATTTTCTCCTCTCCTAAGCGAGGGTTTTATTAAAGCTTTTCTCCCTTCCTAATAATCCAAGAATATCACCTTGAAGTGACATTTTAAGCCTTTCATATGTAAAGCAAGTTGCCACAGTTATGGTAGGACTGAACTTTTTTCTTGCAGGCATTCAATGTTTTCAGTTTTGGGAAGGGATGGTCAACTCCATTTACAAAAAGGTGTATTTTGGGACCTATACAATTGGCAAGGGAGAATATTTATTAGAGAGCAAACTGATTTTAATTGCTTATTTTAATGTGGCTAATTGCTATGTATCCTTTAATATGTAACTCAGGCATCACTTCCTGTAGGAAGCCTTTTCTAAATATCCCCACCTACACTCAAGAACCCTGGGTGGGCAAACCAGGATGCATGGTCATTCTCCATAAAGATCTGTCTAAATCTCAAAGTGCTTACCACATTGATTGATCTCCTGTAACCACAGAGCATCAGTAAACAATAGAATGCAAAACAAAACAAAACCAAAAACCCCCAAAACGCCCAACAAAAACAAAGAACCAAACCCTAAAAACTATGGTGCAGGGTATGGTTGCTACAGATGTTTAGAAGAAGGTATCATTTCATCCAACGGTTGAATACATTTGCTCTGGAACAGATGGCCTGAGTTCAAGTTCCAGCCCTCTCAATGACTGTGTAACCTTGTGCAAGTCTCTTAAACAACCTTGGCTTTTCTCATCTGTAGAATAGGGATAATAGTACTGAAGTAGTATCTTCCTAACGGGTTGCTCTGAGGATTAAATGAATTACATATGCAAAATGCTTACAACAATCCCTGGCACATAGTACAAGCTACATAATTACCATTTATTATTATGGCATGTTGTTGGCTTAGAAGAAGAGGTAGAATTTGAACTGGAGCTGAAGGATGAGTGTGACTGGGTAAAGACAGCTATATGCCAGTGTGTGTGTGCACATTTTTATATGGTTGTAAAGATAAGCAGTTATGGGGGATAAATAGTTGCTTTCATTTTATTTCTAATGGTCCCCATCCATTGCACTGGGCTGGGAAAGTAATTCTCTGATATTTGGCTCAGGGGGACCTAAACTTTACTTCCCTTCTCCTGGTCTCACAACAGACACTGATATAGCCACTGATACATATGTTGATAATGGTATCCTTTGCAGTGGGCAGATGCAACCTCAGAATGCTTCTTGGTGTGGCCCTCAGGGCAGCCCTTCCCGTGTTTGGAGGAACCAGAAAGATAAAAACACAGGTGCCATTCTCGGGTGAGTCCCTCATTTCACAGTAGAGAAACCTGGAGCCTAGAAATGTGAAGTGAGAACTAGAACTTGGATCTTACTACTTTCTGGTTAATATTTATCTTTCTATCATAACCTGACAGGTATTTCTTTTTCTATCATACACATCATTTGGTTAGCTTAGTTTCCAATTAGAATGGTTTCTGCCAGCAGTTACGTTGGTGTAGCTTTAGATGGCCGATATATATGTGTATATGTACACACATACATGTATATACATACATACACACACATATACACATATATATGCCTGTGCCTAAGTATATATGTATATACAGTTAAAAGTTCATAAATAACACAAAACTAATGAACCACCAAAGTAATTAGTAAAAGTTTATTGTGCACACACCAAAAGAGAGTTTGAACTGAGAGCCCTCAAACCAAAACATGGAATAAGGCTTAGAGTGTATTGCTGTAAAGCAATTTATGTAGTGGGAAAGCAGTGACTGTTTATTTTTTACAGTGCTTAGTTATTGTATTAGCATTTTCTTAAATGATACGGAATTGGTTAGTGGTTACCTCATATCAATTTAGGGAAACAGTTTAAGTTTTGCTTATGATTTTCAGAGACCTGAGTAAGAAATGACCCAGGTCAAGTTAGTTTTGCAAAATAAATTAAATTAAGCGTGGCATGTATGACTAAACTAATTTTGTCTTCTCGGGGAATTCTCAAGGCTGGCTTCCATTGGTTTTTGATTTTAACAATATCATATATATGGTATACGCATATATGTGTAATACTTATATCCCATTAAAGCTGTATAGCTGAAAGTAATTAAGAAGCAAGGTGTAATACAATCACCCATCCACGAGATCCTACATTACAGTGAGATGAATAAGGCATGTGTGCTCTGCAGCAGTGCTGGTGGCACTGTCCGTCTGGCTTAACGAAATCATCCTGTCATGAGCTTGTGCTCAGGGTGCAAATGGAAAAGCTCCACCAGGTTCATTGGCTGCCGACTGGGTGTACTTAGAGCTTCGCGCTCATAAGCATGAATTGTGATATTTCACTGCTTTTAAATGATGCATGATGAAATGATTGAAGACATTATTACATGGAATAAAATCCAGCAGGGAGTGTGAGATTCTTAACTGCTTAGTACTTCCAGCTCTTAGCGGGGTGTTTAGTGGTTTTACTGAAGAACTGTAGGGAAGTCATGTTTGTTGCAATTAAGGCTAATCTAGAGAAACAGTGGAGGCTTGACCATATCATAGACATGTTCAGGGGACCCAGCAAGTGGGAGACAGCCGTGAGTGAGTGTCCAGCTCTAAGCTGGACTGCAGTCACTTAATTAGTTAGCATTCGCTGAAACCCTAGTAAAGAGGTTTTCCATCTTGGCAGAGAATTAGAATCACCTCGAGGAGATTTTCAACTACCATGCTGGGGGCGGGGGGACCTCCAGGGATTTTGATTTAATTTTTCTGGGTAGGGCCGGGCATTGGTGGCTTTGAAAACTCCCAGATGATTCTAATATGTAAACCACAGCTGAAAACCAATGGTTTGGTACTTGGGGAGCAAATATATCAATAAGCCTTTTTTTCTGACCTGCCTCCTTTTTAACAATTCTCACGTGGGGGTTGTTGTGAGAGTAAATGTACAAGCAGGAGAGAAGAAGCGACAGGCAGGAGAACACAAGGAAGGGTCAGTGATAAAACCTTTACTACTCGTTTGGACTTTAAAAACTCTCCTTGTAGGTGAGTCACTCGAGACAAATTCTAATGACAAATCATGTCTGGAATATGACTTTATGCATCCTAAACTGGAATAGTAAATTTGTTAATTTATTCATCTATCTGTTCATTTAATGAGCTTTTATAAGAACACATGGGGCAAAAAAAAAAAAAAAAGAAAACGAAAGAAAGAAAAAAGAAAAGAAAACATGGCGTGCGTTCTCCTGCATAACTTCGTGGGAACTGACGCAGTAGAGAGACAGAATGTGCATATGTGGGCAATAGATTCTCCTTTTTCCTTGTCCTTCCTTGGAACTGGGTTCGTTCTCTGATTCAGGGAAATGTAATTCAGGGCTGGGAGAATGGTGTCCCCTTTGCATAATAAGGTTCAAAAGATAAGCTACTAGATGGTTACATACGACAGCTCATTTTTTGGACACTCTGTCTATCGGCTAGAGCAGGGCATGAACCACTTTCCTCTTTTTTGATTCTTTTCAGAGATGCCCCTCCTCACCCTCAGTCCCTTGTTCCTCCCACCCAGTGGTGAAAACTGAGGTTGCAGAAAATGAGAGCAACCCTTTCCTGTGCTGCATGTAGGAGGGGGCAGGGTGAGGGCCACACAAAGGTTAAAAGGACAGAAGGCCCCATGGGGGAATTAGAGGAGGGAGTTGGGAGTAGGACGACTTGGGCTGGCTACTGTACTACAAGCTGAGTGCCCCAGGGAGGCCTCTCCCATAAACCCACCACACACTGAATGAACTGGATTTTCTTACCAGAACCTCAGGCAAAGAAAGGACCAAGTGATTGCTTTTTGGGATTTTTGTATTCATTGGCTTGTTTGTGTTTATGTATGGACTGTATGACCTTTCTCCCACATGGTGGTGGGCAGGGCTAGGGCTGCAAAGGCCATGGAATGCCAGAGAAACATCAGGTTCCTATCAATAACCAGGAAAATCTTCAGGAAGCTGAAATGCTGAGCCACTAGATTTCATAGACTATAGACTTTTTAATTGGAAGAATCTCTGGAGAGGCTTCACTCCCTAATTTTCTAATGAAGTTATTGAGCCTCTGTGGAGTGGAGCTGAGGATGGCGTGAGATAGAGAGATCCTTTTAAACGAGGCCATGGAGCGAAGACATAAAAGCCATTGGAGGACGGCGTGAAGATCAGTTGCCTGGTTATTCAGAAGACTTTTTTACTTTGGGCAAAAGTGAATTATTTTTAAAAAAGAAATTGAAAAATTAACATGAACAAGATATAATTTAGATATGGCTCATGCTAGGAAAAAGTATGTGAGATCAGGGAAGTTCTTTGAAGGATAAGGACAGAAGTGAAGTATTGCAATTTACTTGGAAGTGAGGCTTTTCCAGTGTAAACTTAGAAAACAAAAGAATAATGTTTCTTTTTCTTTTTTCCCTCTTCCCTCCTCTTGCCCAGGTTCTCTCTGTCCCCTTCCCCCTCATCCCTTTCTTCAGTCACGTCACCAAGTGGGAATCCAAGCTAGGTGACACAGATCTCTCGTCAATCACTGGTCCCTAGTGATCAGGACAAAATACCATCCAGGGAACTTACCTGCCTTCTGTGGGTGTACCTGTGCCTGGCAGAGGCTGGGGGGGTGGGACATAGGAACCTCTCCCCTAGTTTGCATTCTCCCTGTCCCCCACGATCAAATATCTAGATTAAGTGGTGCCTCTGTTAGAAACAAAAATGCTATAGTAAAAAGGAGCAATTCGAATTTTAAATTTCATATGGAATTTCATGTGGCTTAGAAGTATGAATATGGTCAATGGGATGTGTTATTGTTGCTCACAAAAAAGCTACAGAAATAGGCTTTATTATTATAGTAGAGGCACTATAATTTTATTGTGGAACTTCTACCTCCTATTTCCTTATAATTTCTAAGAGAATAACTAAAATTAAAAATTGTTCAGCACTGTCTTGCTAATTCACCATTAAATCTTCTTGGTGCTATTACTTTAATTATTGTTGCCATAGTAATGCAAGAATGAATCAAAAAGAACCCAAACACTAAACTTTGCTCTTAAAGAGTTTTCAAGATCTAGAATGGGTACTGGGAAAGTTTAATCCCTAGGGGCAACCATGCCGCTGATATTTTGGTTAGTCAGCTTTGAAAATTCCAAGCACCTAGAGAATAAATTTCTATTTCATGGTGAAAAATTGGAGTCCTTCCTCCCAATCAGAAGTATAAGGACTCCTGCTGAGATATGGTGAAGCTTTAAAAGTTGGAAAAAAGTCAAAATACATAAAGCTTGTTTAGTTCAACCTCTCAAAAAGGTCCTATCCTTTCTAACGGACAGCTAATCAGCTCTAGAAATAACTCCCAAAATGAGGCAGAAGTTTCCTTTGGATGGGTTAGATATTTAAAGAAAAAGATTTTGTGTATTTAATGGAATTACCACTTAAGACTTTCCTATGTCTGAAATGTATGTCAAGTCAGACCACGTATGTTCATCTCTGGTGCTGCCCCCTTATTCAGCTCTTGTCTGCATCGAGCCTCCCTGCTGAGACTCAGGTCTGTGTCCCATCTGCTCTCATACTATAATAGCCAGTGTCATCACCTTCCAGGGTAAGTGACATCACCTCCCTCCCACATTGACCCCGTTTGAAGTCCTGCACCGAGAGGAGTTTGCATTTTACTCCAATCAGCTCCCAGGTGCACCATTGTCCCCCACCCTCCGCTGCTCGCTCTCTAGAACCCTTGCTGTTTGTTTCATGAGATCTTACCACAGTTCATCCATGTTTTGTTTACTTGCTTTTTCTTGTGTAATCTTGCCTACAGGGTCGTCTGAAACATACATTCAGGGAGTTTTCTGTTTCTGCCTTGTTCATCTTCGCTTCCTAGTAGTGAGCTCAATGAATGGCATATGGTAGATGTTTTTCCCAGCATTTAAAAAAAGATTTTTTTTCAAACGTGCAGTAAAGAGAATTTTACAGTGAATACCAGAATACTTGTCACCTGGTTTCTACTGTACTGTCTTCATCCCTTATCTATCCATCTCTCCGTTTCTCTGTTAACACACAGTTGACTTTTAATGCATTTGTTGAATAAATGAACAAATGAATGAATGTTACTCTTTTGGTCAATAGCCGGAAGCTGTCCATTCTGAGGTTGGACATTCTGTTATGTTCCCTGTGGTTTGTATCTGGTAAGCTCTGTACCAGGCACTGGGGTAGAGACTGGGGATTCAGAGATAAGGTTGAATTCCCTACCTTCCAGGGACACATGCTGTACTTGTGAGGGGAAGAAAAAAGTTAGTGATGAAAGAAGAAAGAAGTAGAAAATGTGAACTTGTGATTTTTTTTTTTGCACACATAAGTTATTGATAAAGACTGTCTAGTGCTATCTTGATGTTAAAACTGCCTTATTTCTTGTCATTTTGTGCACGTGTGTGTGTGTGTGTGTGTGTGTGTTTGGTTGTACAAGTAGATAGAAGCAATTGTTGACTTGGTTTAGTGAGTGACAAAGGTCAGTGTAAACCTATTGAAACCATGGAATTTGGCTTTTCTTTCTTTCTTTCTCTTTCTTTCTTTCTTTCTTTCTTTCTTTCTTTCTTTCTTTCTTTCTTTCTTTCTTTCTTTCTTTCTTTCATTTTGTTTAACCATTGAAACATATAGATAATAGAAGCAAAGGAAAAGCATATAAAAAGTGTTTCTAATCTAGGCTAACTATGGTCAAGGTAAAGGGTATTTCTGCCTAGTTTAGAAAATTGACAGAGCATGCAGGGCAGGTAGAGCTGTCTTCTCTTCTGCAGATTGTCTCCCCCAGCCCCAAACTGTATTCAATTATAATTTTTATGCTCTGTATTTATTATTTTGATTGCTCAGAGGAAATGCTTACCTTTGAAGTGACATCCTGGGGCAGTGGTTTGCAATATCCTTTATTAGGCTTGCTGTGTCTATTCACATTTATTTTAATTCTTATTTACAGATGGAGGATTTTAAGAAGGTCAGTGCATTATCCTTGTGACTGAATTCCAAGAGTACTTAGCAGGGTCCATGTATAATAAGGGTGTTGAATCACTGTGAACTTGGAATGCATCCAAGTTTATGCTTTCACTGAGAGTCCTCTGTTAAATATTTAAAAGCAAAAGCAATCTTTCAAAATAAGCATGTGGGCCCAGAGAGCATAGAAATGGCGAGCATAGTACATGGGTGAGCAGCAAAGGCTGTTTCTCTGACCTCAGCTGTCTCTTATACTTACCTTTCTTTACCCCTTTTATTCTATTGGTTTCGGCTTTCTAACATGTGGGTGACTCCCATTCCATCAACTTTCCTTTGCTCACATTGTCCTCCCACCGGCTTTCTTGTGGCAAACATTTCATGGTCCATTGTGGTCCTCACCTGGATTTACTTCCTTCCTTTGCCACTAGTAGTTAAAGGACCTTGAACAAGAAATGTACCTTTTTCAAGGTCCAGGTTCCTTACCTGAAACTGGAAGACTGTAAGACCTACTTCAACATGTAAAACGTGTTCACCACAGAGAAGACCTTTGGTAAGTGTTAGTTTTACCCTGCCATTTTAATATTAGTCCTGCATTGGATTAAGAAATTATAAGAAATGATAATTTGGAGGAGAAATATGGATGTAAGCACCTAGATAGCGCAATACGAGGAAATAGCAAATCTGGAGGTGGGTATTTTATTTATAAAATTAAACCTAATTTTATTTTGTGAAAATCAATAAATACATATTCAGATCTGGCTTATCTTCAAATCACATTTCTTTTTTAAACATGCAGATTAATTTGGCATGCCAAACATCTTTCTCTCTAGCTCTTTTTGGAATTTTATTTTTTTTCATAACAGAAACAAGGGTGCAAATATTGTCTAAAAACTATTTACATTTTTTACCCTCTGGTATTACTAACATTAATATTTATTGAGAGGAAAGAAAAACTGCAATGCTTGATCTTTGGCATTCACATATGAGCAATATAATTAAAAACTTATAATGTTTTTAAGATAAACGCTTTGAAGGAAATTTAATAAATCCCATTTTTGCTCTGCAAAGGAGCCACTATATCAAAGCATTTAACTGGAACTGTTGAGTTCCTGCTGTTGGAATATTACTTCCAGCCTATTTGTTAGCTCTTCTTCCCGTAGGCCGATATATGTCCAACCCCTCACTGAATGACAGCACAGAAAAAAAGCAATTTCTTTTTTCTTTCCCCTCCCAGCAGCATGCAAGGTAAGACAACATCACAAGTCACCACACTGGAACTTACTTTGATTATATTTTGTTTCTTATACTTAAAATTATTTTATAGTATAATACTTACTGGGTTATCTAAAATCAACATTGTTGATTTTAAATTGTTATAAAGTCAGACTTTAGAGGCATTTGAAACAATTCATGAACCATGTCTGAAAGGAGGTAATTGCCTCCAGTCTGTTCTTTTGCACTTGAAGTAAAAGAATTTTAGGTATCAGTAGTTTAGTAAAAAACAATACTTTAGGGGGCCCATATCATTTATTCACATCTTTATATTGTAAACAAGGATATGACACTTTTGACAGTAGCCTATGAACAAATTTTAAAAAATATATCCTTTAGTATAGAACAGGTATCAAGGGAGCATTTTAAACATGATTCTGGTAGGTCTCTTATAAGCCCACTTCCCAGAAAAATTTTATATGAAATTTCCTGATTCAAAAAAAAAAATCTAAAGTCATAGATTTAAGTTGAGAAAATATGGTATGTGAGGTAAGGCCATTGTTATTATCTATGGTCTGATGCACAATGTAACATGTACAAAAGAACTAAAAGAGACAGCTATCTCAAATTTCAGGCAGGACATAAGAGTGCATGGAGAAGTAAGAGCTTTTTCGGTCAGATAGTAAAAAAAACCCCAGCATTCACCTAAAACAATAAGTTGTAAGCAACATAAACACATGCAATGCCAATTCATCGAGTGCAAACAAGATCAATTAGAAAGTGAACTGTGATAACCACACATTTTGGAGAAAAATTCCCAAGCCAGACGTATGTGGATTGGAATAAAAACATAGGCAGTGTACACCACCATGGCAAAGATGGTTAGTAAGATGGTATTGAACATGGATTGCTCCCAGGGCTCCAAGACAGCACAGCAGCTAATGATTTGGTATTGATAGTAGAGCCAGGAGAAATAGTCTTTCACACGCTTGAAATCCATTGTTGGCTTCTTCAAGCTGCAGAAAGCCCGTCCTGTAAAAGAAGGCAACAGATTAGCAGAAAACTAAAAGGGAACCAAAAACAGTCTCCGTAGATTTTCATGCTTTCAGCATGTTAAAACCGTTCAAAGAAGGTTAACAATCATCAAATGGATTAATATGAATATTATATCAAAATATGATGCATAATGTATCATATGAATTAATAATATTGCTACTACTGATAATTAATAGTACTAGATGACAACAATATTATTAATAGTAACATTCATCTAAAATGATAATTCCTAGTAATAATTCTAGTGATAATAATATCTAAAAATTGAGCCTAACCACATTTTCTTTAGCCATGTATATAGAGATAAACATCAATTTTCTATTTCCTACAACATATAATCTGAAAGAAGATTTAAAGAATTATATACCAAAGAGTTAATATAACAAGTCTGAGACTACTATCTTTTTTTTCTAAATTGTTGTTCGGTTACAGTTGTCTCCATTTTCCTGCCACCACTTTCCCCTGCTCCCCCCACCCAGCCCCACCCCCCACCTCCTGCCCTCAGTCCTAACCCCCTTTGGCTTTGCCCATGGGTCCTTTATACATGTTCCTCGGCAACCCTTCCCCTTCTTTCCCTTGTTATCCCCCTCCCCGCCCTCTGGTTACTGTCAGTTTGTTCTTTATTTCAATGTCTCTGGTTGTATTTTGCTTGCTTGTTTTGTTGAAGAGATTCCACTTGAGGTGAGATCATATGGTATTTGTCTTTCACTGCCTGGCTTATTTCACTTAGCATAATGCCCTCCAGTTCCATTGTGCTGTTGCAGAAGGTAGGAGCTCCTTCTTTCTTTCTGCTGTGTAGTGTTCCATTGTGTAAATTTACCATAGTTTTTTGGTCCACTCATTTACTGATGGGCACTTAGCCAAGTGCTGAGATGGCTGTCTTTAGAAGGGCCTGCTTGCAAGTTTGGTCCTTAGCTGGCATCTGGGATCTTAGGTTTTAGAATGTTCTCTCCATTCTCTGATGGATACAGATGATTCACCATGCCTAGATTGTGCAAACACTGTAATTAATGGTGAAAACACCTGCTTCATTCTGGGAGTCTGAAATTTTGCTAATTGCTAGACAGAAGGTGGCTGCATAACCAGTCCCAATAGAAAGCTTGGTGCTTAGTTTCCTTGGGCAGAAACATTGCAGATGCATCACTTTTTGCTCGTAGAGAAAGGAGCATACTCGGTGTGTCCACTCATGAGAGGGAGAGCGTATAGGAAACCTGTAAATGGATTTCTTCAGACTTCACATGTGTCTTTCTTCTTTGCTGATCCTGTTGAATATCCTTTCACTGTAATAAACTGTAGCTGTGAGTAAAAAATATATGTCGGTGTCTGTGGGGACACAAGGTGGCCTCTGTGCTTGCCTTGCTTATTCCTAAGAACCATGGTTGCCACACCATCTAAGTCCATTTTGATAACTTTTACTATTCAAATCACAGCTAAATTTTTTTGAAGATCATTCCTATCTTCTGACCTGAAATATCTTTTTTTCTTTTATTATCCTTTAAGTAAAACAAGGTGCTTCTGTCCATGCTGTGGACTCCTTAGACTTCGGGGAGACTCTCATGGTCCTACTGCCTGGCACAAATGGTCGTCAGTAAATAGTTGCTGAGTGAATGCGTAAAGCAATGAATGTCAAGTAACCAAATTAAAAAATAATTATAGATCACTCATAGTCTCAAATAAGATATGATCCACTATTGTTGACTTTTAAGAGCTTGGCTTTGATAAGTAACACTTTCCGATAAGGATAATTTCCACAAAATTTTAAAATGGGAAGTCTTCATAATAATGGCCAGGATAATTTAAATAAGCAGATAACACAACTGAATTTGTTTTACTTTCCTAAGAAAAGAAAAGTCGGCCTCCCATCTTTCCTCAAAGCCAGAGTTGGAACTAAGTAATTGGATTTAAATGCCTTATCCTGGTAGGTGGAACTTGGTGTTTGCTTGTTTGTTTGTATGTTTGTTTTATTCCTAGCTCTGGTTGCATAGAAAGAGCAACAGCCAATAGTGTTAGGTCTTGAAGGAAATGAATGACAGGAGTGGTCTTTTCAATGAGTGAAATTCTACAAGCAACTGAGATTTTCCACCGAAAATTAGACGTCACTGTTTGAGCTTTTAGGCTATCCCACTACAACTGTATATTTCAAAATTGAACCTAATTTTTGAAAATCTCACTCATGGCTACCCATACTTCCTTCCTCCTCATTATCTAGAAAGAGTTTAGGGTGGTGCCAGGTAATTGGTCAGGGGCAGGAGAGTATATTCATCAGGTGCCAGGGGCCAGCCCGTGCTGGGTGAACGTGGGAGAGTGATGGCTCAGACAGGGGACGACCCTTCACTCAGGAAGCTTGGCCCAGCTGGAGAGAGAGGTAGCAATCAAATAATATATACAAGTATAAAATTATCAACTACATTATGCCCTAAAAGAAAAAAGCATAAGAGGCTGTGGCAAAACTGATCTAGTCTGAGTATAACTCTGAGGAAGAGATATTTGAGAAAAGATCCAAGGGATGATTGTGAGTCAAACAGGTAAACAGGCAGTCAGGTGAGGAGAAGGGCCAAGACAGAGGGTTCAACTTGTGCTTAGGCAAAGGTTAGAGGTGGGCAGGAGCTTGATAGGTGGCCTAGGGTAACAGAGCACAGAGATCCAGTGAGGGAGGCTGGGAGCGTGAGAAAACTGAAGGGGAGGGAATGGTTAGAGTGAGAGCGAACACTGCAGGGCCTAGTTGGATAGGCTAAGTATTTGGTTTTTATCCCGTGAGTGAGGGGGACTCCAATGGTTTTTAACAGGGGAAGGCCGATGGGGAGAGGCTTTAATTCCTGTGGACATGTTGCCTTCCCTACACTCTAAAGCCAAGTCAAAGTGATTTTGGGTAACAGTCGTCTAGAAAAATCTATGCCACTGCTCTCTTATGCATGTTACATATTTAAAATCAACCATGAACTGATGATCTGTTTAAAATAGTCTTAATACTCTTCTCAACTTTATGAATAAGATAAATTAGTCATTTAGAAATATTAATGACTTTTTTACCTATATATTTTAGCTTTAAAAAATGCACAAATTAATTGCCTGGCCATTGCTTTCTATTCTAAAATTAAATTTCTTGCTTGAACATCTCTGATGGACACCTTGATTGCAGCCTTGTGAGAGACCCTGAGACGGGGCACTCAGCTATGTCTTGCCCAGATGCCTAAGCCATAGAAACATTCATTACACTGGAGGCGGATACTTTGGACAATGTTGGGCACATACTGCTAGCAATATAAAGAATTAAGGTTAAAAAACATTTTTTTGCAAGTTTCTACAGTCCCCTGTATCACTTTCCAAGCTTCTCAGTAGCCAGCTCTGACATGTAAAAAGTGCTTTAGATTGTCACATCTCACTTTAGTCTCATGAAATCTAAGAGTCAGTCAATAAAAAGCATCGATTTCCCCCTTTCCTGATTCTTTTTTTCCCTTTTTGATGAAAAGCAATTTTAAGGATTGTTTATTCATTGTTTCTTATTATGGAAAGGTGAGAAGAAAGCAAGTTTTGTTATTGGTAAACCATCTGCTACATCCTATTGTTAGAATATGCATTATATTTAGGTTCTATGTTTGCTTAAATCAGTGATTTTCAACCTTTTTCATCTCGTGGCACACATAAGCTAATTATTAAAATTCTGCAGCACACCAAAGAGTAATTATATATTGTTTTGCCGATCTGACAAAAAAAAAGTATAATTTTGATTCATTCACACTGGATAGCTGTTGTTGTGCTGGTTGTTGCCATTTTTTTATTTGACAGTCTAAGGAAAAGAGGTCAGTGCTCCTGACTAAGTAGTTAGGTACTGCATGTTTTTAAAAATTCTTGTGCACACCAGTTGAAAATCACAGGCCCAAGTAATATATTTTCACGGCTTTTTAAGTCTATATAATCCCTGTGGGAGTATGTGAAAGTTTTTTTTTTTTAAAGATATTTTAGACAGTTTAAGATGAGTAATGTAGGTAGGAGAATTTATTAACTCATTAAACAAATACATTTTGAATACTGCTGTGTGGTTTCTTCTGAGTGGTAACGGCTTCAAAAGGAGTCATTCTCATTGCCGACAGACGATGCCTTTCTAGGCAGCAGCAAACTGGACCATGAAAATAGAGGGTAGGGAAAGAACTTTTCACTTTACCTTTTTAAATTTTTCTGGCTAGTCTAATAATTACATTGACATAAGACAGATTAACAGGAGAAAATATGCAAATTTATTATGTGTGTCTATACGGGGGTTCCACAAGAGTACAGGACCTGAGGGCAAATGAGGCATTGGTCGTTTATATGCTATTGCGGACTAGGAAGAGGAGGGCAGGAGTCTGGGACTCAAAGGGAAAGTAGGCAAAGCACAGGTAGATGAGGAAGAGCAAACATCTGCTGGACAAGTTACTGCCAGGCCACCGGACCCAATGGGGCACAAAGCGGAGTCTAACACACAGACTTCGCTGGTTCCCTGTCTACCTCACTTCATTTATATTATACCAAGGTGACAGCTCCCTTCCTTTAAGAAAAATTTTCTGAGTTCCTTCAGGCTAGTAGGGGGAAATCAATGCCCTTTCTGAGTCTTTCATTTCTTAAAAAGAATTACCTTAAAATAATCAAAAGGCAAACTCTGCTTCCCCTCGTAACAGACACACAGTTAATGAGGGATCAAGAATGAGCACTAAATGGAGGAAAGGACATGGAAAAATGCTGAGAAGGAAGTTAGGAAAAGAGGCTGAATTTGGAGAAATAATGAGGAGATGTCACGAAATCAACTATCCATAGGTAACTAGAACTAGATGACAGCAAACATCTTAGTCCTAATTTTTCACAATGAAATGTGAAATTAACTTGCCCATTTCCTTAAACACCTAATGCCATATCCCAGCAAAGCTAAACGAAGGACTGAAAATGTTTATTTATTCAAGCATACCATGAATCTCCTTGTTTTTAATTGTGTTTTTTAAAAGATGACTCTCCATATATGGAAAAGACAGGAGTCATTTTTTATTTGTTTCTTTTAAGTTTTCCTCTAAACTTGATGATTTTAAAAACACTTGTAGATGTTTGAGGTTGTACCTTCAAAGGTGGTACTGCCTAAGCTGGCTGTGGGATGTCTTCAGGATACAGTGGCTATAGCTGCGTGATGACATCCTCAAGTGGATGCGAGGGCTGGAAGCCCCGTGTAGCACAGAGCAGTTGAAGCTCCTGCAGGAAGTGGGGACTGGGGCAGAGGCCAGCATTGGTACCCAGAGGAATGCTTGTGAAGCCTGGGGAAAGGCTTTCTCCGAGCTACTGGTTTAAAAACGCAATCAAGTCTCCTTCGGGAGACCCAGTGTAGCAACACATTCTAAGATGCGTAATCAATTTGATTAATCAAAGTTTCTCTAGTAATAAAAACAAAAATAATTATATTTTCATAGGATTATTTGTGGTTTAGAAAGTGCTTTCATTGCATTTGTATAAAGCAGAATATGGGGTTGGGAATAAAGTTAGACATTGGTTCAAGTTCTGACTCTGTCACTCACTGGCTCTGTGACCTTGGTCGAGTTACTAAATTGTTCTGGGCCTCAATTTCATCACCTGTATAATGGAGATAATAATCCTTAATGTTTAGGGCTGCTAGCAGAAATGCAAGCAAAGCACCAATTTAACAATTTGCATATGGAGGAAGTACAAAGGTAGAAAGAAAGAATGTAAGTGGAGAAAGACTTTCCTCCATCCCCTTCCCTTTATTTATCAAAAGTAATTATTAACAGACCGATGATTGCACTAGGAACTGGAGACTGGTGATGGAGATGATCAAGACCATTGCCTTCAAGGACTACAATTCAGCTGACTATATCCCACCAATGTACATTTTAGACAATATTTCCCACATATTTAGGTAGCTAAAATGGAATTCTAGAATGTTAGTGGCTGGATGGACGAGAGATCCCCTAGACCAAATAAGTTATTTAAAAAAAAAAAAAAAAAGAGATCCAAGATGGCAGAGGACTAAGTGGAAGCGACACTAACCTCCTCCGAAGACCAATATGGAATTACAACTAAATTGTAGAGAAATCATATTGAATAACCAAGTGAACAAAGGCTGGAGAGAAGATTTATAACCATGGACAGACAGAAGAAAACGCTTCACCACAACGAAAATGGTAGGCAGTGTGGAGGAGATGTGAGAGGGCTGACTAGGCTCCCACAGGTGGCAGCTGAAGTAATGGTGGAATATTTCAGTCACCAGAGTGTTCCCCTGAGAAGAGTGGGGTCTAAACCCCAAACTGGGATTCTCAGCCTACACCACCAGAGCTAGAAAGAAACCCAGATAAAAGCCAGCTGTGAAGAGCAACAGGGGTTCTGTCTGCCAGGGAGAGATGGTTGGAAATGCAGAGGCCTTCTAAAAGGGCCAAAGCACAAAATTTTGTTTGCAGTCACTTACCCTGAGTGCTGGAAAACAGATGGCAGAGTGGACTAGAGATGCTTCAGGAGAGGCTGGTGTTGGTGGCTTTGGGGAGAGAACCGAGGGAACAGCTCCCAGAATCCATGTGCTGAGCCATCCCCCATACTACAGGAGCCAACTCTCTCAGACAGAGCACTCCTTTCTGAACGACATCAGCCTGAGGGGAAGCATTAGCCCCACCTATAGGAATTACTCTACTCCACCCTGTGGTGGTTAAGCTAGGCCTCTGATTAGATTAACATATTGATTAAATTAGCAGCAGATCGCTTTGAGCGGCTGATTAGTTTAACATCTAAGGCAGAAAATACAAAGAAGCAGCCAAGTGGGAAGACAATTTTCCAGAAGAACTAGATGAAATGGAAGTAAGCTATTTATCAGATACAGAGTTTTGGAGCAATGTTTATAAGAATACTTGACAGCATGTAAAAAGACATAGAAACCATAAAAAGAAGATCAGTCAGAAATAAAAAATGCAATATCTGAGATAAATAATACAGTGGAAGAAATAAAGAGTAGGTTAGATTAAGCAGAGGATCAAATCAGTGTTTTGGAAGATAAGATAAAAAAAATCAGGCAGAGCAAAAAAAAAAATAAAAAAGAATTTTAAAAATATGAGGAGAGCTTAAAACATCTTGAGAACATGAAGCGTAACAACATCTTCATCATGGGAATACCAGGAGGAGAAGAGAGTGAGCAAGGGGTTGAGAACTTATTTGAACAAATAATGACTGAAAACTTCCCTAACCTGGTAAAGGAAAAAGTTGCATAAATCCAGGAAGATTAGAGAATACCAAACAAGTTGGACCCAAAGAGGCCTACACTGAGACATATCATAATTAAAATGACAAGGTTTAAAGATAAGGAGAGAATTCTAACAGCCATAAGAGAAAAGCAGGTAGTTACCTATAAGGGAGATCCAATTAGACTGTCATCTGATTACTCATCAGAAACATTTCAGGCCAGAAGGGAGTGGTGTGAAATATTCAAGGTGATGAAAAGCAAGGACCTACAAACAAGGATACTTTACCCAGCAAGGCTATCATTTAAAATTGAAGGAGAAATAAGGAGCTTCCCAGACAAGAAACAGCTAAAGGAGTTTGTTAAACCAACCCAGTACTATAACGAATGTTGAAGGGCTTGCTTTTAGAACAAGAAGGAAAAAAAGAGAAAGGCAACAAAAAGACAACAGAGGAAAACAGTCTAACAATAAAATGGCACTACGTATGTACCTATCAATATCATCTTAAATGTAAATAGCTTAAATGCTCTAACCAAAAGTCAGAGAGTAGCTGAATGGATAAGAAAACAAGGCCCATATATATGCTGCCTCCATGAGACCCATCTCAGATTGAAAGATACACACAGACTAAAAGTAAAGAGTTGGAAAAAGATATTTCATGAGAGTGGAAGAGAAAGAAAACTGGGGTAGCAGTACTTATATCTGACAAAATAGACTTTAAAACCAATGCTATAGTAAGAGACAAAGAAGAACACTACATGATGATAAAGGGAACAGTCCAACGAGAGGATAAAACCCAAGTAAACATTTTTGACTCAACATAGGAGCACCTAAATATGTAAAGTGAACCTTGGTGGACATAAAGAGAGAGATCAACAGAAATACAGTCATAGTTGGGGATTTTAACACCCCATTGACTTCAATGGAATGATCTTCCAGACAGAAAATCAACAAGGAGACAGCAACCTTAAATGCCACAAAAGATTAAATGGATTTAATTGATAGCTTTAGAGCATTGCACCCAAAAACAGCAGCCACAATACTTTTCAAGTGCACATGGAATGTTTTCTAGGATGGATCACCTTCTAGGACACAAAACAAGTCTCTACGAACTTAAGAAGTTTGAAATCATATCAAGCATCTTCTCTGACCACAATGCTATGAAAATAGAAATCAATCACAAGAAGAACACTGAAAAACATGAAGAGACATGGAAGCTAAATAACATGTTATTAGACAATGAACGAGTTAACAATGAGATCAAGGAAGAAATCATAGAAATTCTGAAACAAGTGAAAATGAGGACAGAACAATCCAAAATCTGTGGGACAGGGGGAATGCAATCCTAAGAGGGAAATTCAGAGCATTACAGACCTACCTCAAAAAACAAGGAAAAGCTCAAATAAAAAATCCAACTTCATGCTTGAAGGAAACTGAAAAAGACCAACACACAAAGTCCAAAGTGAATAGAAAGAATGACATCATAGATTAGAGATAAATGAAAGAGCCTAAAAAAACAATACAAAAGATCAGTGAATCCAAGAGCTGATTCATTGAAAAGATAAAGAAGATTGACAAAACTTTAACCAGACTCATGAAGAGAAAAAGAGAAAGGGCCCAAATAAAATGAGAAATGAAAGAGGAGAAATAACAGTGACATCAAAGAAATACCAAGGATTGTAAGAAAATATTATGAGCACTTATATGCCAACAAACTGGACAACCTGGATGAAATAGATAAATT
>PVJD01004762.1:0-129433 GCA_004026545.1 Mormoops blainvillei | reverse complement strand
AGACAAAATCGGACCCAGAGAACGTCAGACTCTAAGTACTAAATTGCTGAACTCAAGAATAAGACTTGGTAGATAGTCCCAAAACTATATAAATCACTTCAGAGTGTTAAAAATGAAGGTAAGCTTCAAAATTCTCTTTGTAAGGCAATTATAATATTGATAGGTAATCTTGATAAAGCTAGGACAAAAAAGTTAAATAAATATTACATAATTATTGGTAGACATATTCTAAATAAAATGTTAGCATTTAGACTACAAAGCCACAGAAAGAAAATTACAAAGAAAAACATGCTTTTGTGGGGTTTTATACCACTGAAGCAAGGAGGACTCAATATTAGAAAAATTTACTAAAATAAATTCACTGTATTCATAGGTCTATGGATAAAACATATATGATTATTTTCATAGATGCTTTAAAGGTTTATAGCAAAATTCAACACTCATTGTTTATTAAAAGCTTTTGGAAAATAATAATGGGTAGCTTTTTCCTTAGCACAATAACATGTGTGGCTTATTCTATGTAATAGGAAACACAAGAACCATTTCCACTGTATTCAGGAAAAAATCAAAGTTGTCAGCTATATCCACTATTACTAAACTTTGTATAGAGACAATGGGCAATATATTTCAAAAAATGGAAAAAATAAGAGACTTAAGAACTGGGAAAAAAAGAAATAAAACTATCTGTATTTTCAAATGACATAATGGTATACCTGAAAAATGGTAAAGAATTAATGATAAAACTAACTCAAATAGGAAAGTATTCAGCAAAATAGCAGGATTTAAAATTAACATGCAAGTAGTGTATGTATACTCAAATAATAACCAGTTAGAAGATATAAAGATGACAAAAATCCCATTTGGAAGAGTGATAAAAAAGTAAATAGTAATAAGAATAAAGTTAACAAGATATATTCAAAATTGACACATATAAAACAACAAAATACCCCTGAAAGATATAAAAAGCTAATTTGAACAAATGAAAAACCTCTGTTGCTCTTGGTTATAGTATTTCAACATTATCAATATATCAGTTGTCTCTAAGTCAGCTTATAAATTTAATACGTTTCCCCCCAAAAATCAGTGGAACTAAATATGTTTGTAATAACATTTATATGGAAAAACAAACACACAGGAATATACAGAAAAAAATGCAAAGGAAGAACTATAAGAGGAGACTGCTTTTTTTCAGGTGTTAAACTATAAAACCTCTATAATTAAAAGCATGTGGTACTAATGGATAGACAATTTATTGGCTATATGATCAGGAAAAGAAAAGAAAAGGAAAAATAGAAGAAAATATTTGTGACTTTGGGTAAAGGTTTTTTTATTTATTTTTTAAATATATAATCTTTATTATATATTTTCCATTATCATTTAGTCCCCTTATACTGCCCTCATCCTACCAATCACATTGTTGTCTGTGTCCATGAGTCCTTTTTCTGTTTTGCTTTATCCCTCCTTTCCCTAACCTCCTGCCCCACCACTCGCTGTCATCCTGTTCCATCTATGAGTCTGTCCTTTATTTTCCTTGTTAGTTCAGTTTGTTCATTAAATTCCACACATGAGTGAAATCACATGATACTTGTGTGTCTCTGACTGGCTTATTTTGCTCAGCATAATGTTCTCCAGGTCCATTCATATTGTCACAAAGAGTAAAATTTTCTTCATTTTTATGGCCATGTAGTATTCCATTGTGTAAATGTCCCATAGTTGTTTTATCCACTCATCTACTGATGGGCACTTGGGCGGCTTCCACATCTTGATGATTGTAAATAATGTTGTAATGAACATAGGGGTGTTCATGTTCTTTTGAATTAGTGCTTTGGGTTTCTTTGGATATATTCCCAGAAGTGGAATCTCTGGGTCAAAAGGCAGATACATTTTTAATCTTTTGAGGTATGTCCATACTGTTTTCTATAGAATCTGCACCAATCCACATTCCCACCAACAGTGCAAAGGGTTCCCCTTTTGCCACATCCTCACGAACACTTACTGTTTGTTGATTTTTTGGTGATAACCATCCTGACAGGTGTGAGATGGAATCTCATTGTGGTTTTAATTTGCATTTCTCTGATGATTAATGACATTGAGCACCTTTTTATATGTCTTTTGGCTATCTGTATGTCTTCCTTGGAAAAGTGTCTATTCAGGTCCTTTGTCCAGTTTTTAAAAATTGGGTTGTTTGTTTTTTGGTGTTGAGTTTTGTAAGTGCTTTATAAATTTTGGATATTAGCCCCTTATTAGATATATCAGTGAGTATGTTCTCCCACTCTGTGGGTTGTCTTTTATTTTGTTGATGTTCTCCTTTGCTGTGCAAAAACTTTTTAGTTTGATGTAGCCCCATTTGTTTATTTTTTTCTTTTATTTCCCTTGCCTGGGGAGATATAGCCAACAAAAAATTGCTATGAGCAAGATTTTGCTGCCTATGTTTTCTTCCAGGATTTCTATGGCTTCAGGTCTAACATTTAAGTCTTTGATCTATTTTGAATTTATTTTTGTGTGTGGTATAAGAAGCTGGTCTAGTTTCATTTTTCTACAAGTATCTGTCAAATTTCCCAACACCATTTATTGAATAAACTATTTTTAGCCCATTGTATGTGCTTGCTTCCTCTGTCAAATATTAATTGACTATAAAGGTGTGGGTTTATTTCTGGGCTCTCTATTCTGTTTCATTGATCTATGTGTCTGTTTTTATGCCAGTACCATACTGTTTCAATTACTATGGCCTTATAGTATAGTTTGATATTAGATAGCATGATTCAAAGACATTTTTTGAAGAAGATAATAGTTAAGCCGTACATGGGTTAAAACTATTTGTAATACTTACATATGGTAAAGGACTTAATTCATACTACTTTATCTTATAAATCAATAAAAATATTTATAATCCAATTTTAAGTGGACAAACTATTGAGTAGGCACTTCAAAAATGATAACCCAAAGGACAACAGCATATGAAAAATGGTCATCAGGGAAAGCTTAATTAAATGTACGATAAGGTACTACCACTCATCCACTATAGTAGCTAAATTAAAAATGGTAATTATAGAAACCTTTAGTGAGGCTATGGATAAATTGGAAGTCTTACATCTCCTGTAGAACTACAAATTTGTAGGCACACTTTGGAAAATGCTTTGGTAGGATTAACTAAAATATTCCTTATATATAACCTGTGACCCAGCAATTTCACTCCTGGGTATATATCCAAGATAAAAAAAGTGCACATGTTAATCAAAAGACATGTACATGAATGTTCATAGTAGTTGTGAATATGAAAAACTGGAATCTACTCAAATGATCTCAAAAGTAGCAGAATAAATATAATCAAAGAAGAGTCAAGAGGAAGTAAAGGAAAGAACCCTGAAGCAAGAAGGATTAAAGTTAGGGCCTTAACCTGATGCTCTTGGCAAAAGGCCTTTAAAGTTTATATGTACATATAAGCTTTATACAAATATATATAAAAATATACACATACATACATATATATACATATATGCATAGATTTATAACTCTCCTTCCCATTACACAAAAATGATTACACGTATCAAAGGCACTAATGAATACAAAGATTTAAAAAAATTTAAATATAATATTAAGGTAGCATGACTTATTAAATCATAAAATAATTAGAAAAAACTTTAAAAATTATTTATCCTTTCTCTTTTTTAATATTTTATGTATTTATTTTTAGAGGGTAAGGGAGGGAGAGAGAGCGGGAGAGAAACATCAATGTGTGGTTGCCTCTCACGCACCCCCTACTGGGGACCTGGCCAGGAGCTCAGGGATGTGTCCTAGGCTGGGAACCAAAACAGCGACCCTTTGGTTCACAGGCCAGCGCTCAGTCCACTGAGCCACACCAGCCAGGGCAATTCATCCTTTCTTATGTCAGATGAGAACTAGAAAAAGGCCGTAGTGGCGTGTCATAGATTATATGTCCAGTTAGTGGCAAATGAAATAGGTTCCCTGACTCCTACTCTAATACAGTTATGTGCTGCATATCAACTGGGATACATTCTGACAAATGTGTGGTTAGTCTATGGTATAGCCTATGGCTCACAGACTACAAGCCTGTACAGCATGTTATTGAACAAAACAACATGAGATTAAATCAAACCCTAGAAAAATGATGCTATGAAGAGTGTTGGTAAACATGAGATATATGAGGTTCTTGCCAGCCTAACACAATATGGCACGGTAAATACATAAAACAGTTACGCTATTGTACAATAATACGTGCCATACTTCTACATGCCTGGCAGCACAGTAGGTTTGTTTGCACTGGCATCATCACGAACACATGAGTATTGCATTGCACTATGACCGTCTGATGACTATGACATTACTAGACGATAGGAATTTTTAGCTCCATTGCAATCCTATGGGACCACTGTTGTATACACAGTCTATTGTTGACTGAAATGTCATTATGTGAGGCATGACTGTATATTATTTTCCTATTTTTGACATAGAGATTTAAATCTCTAACAGGAATGAATCATAAATATTAAGTAGAAAGAGAATAGTTCCCTACTACTATTTTTCCAGGTTGCTTTCATGTCTTTGTGAAGAGAATATTATAGACATGTTAAGAATATGATGTAAGGGTCTTAATATAAACATCCCAGCTTGTTTCTTTTAGGTCTATTATCTTTACACAATTGAACTTACTATAAAAATGCAGTTGAAGTATAATACCTTCATACAAACATACTCTATACACACGGACATGTACAAAAATACTCTTTGCGGTTATCTTAGTTGAATACCTTTGATGAGCTCATTAAGGCTAATAAGGTACCATTGTCATCTTTTTTATTATCATCATTTTTTTCTTCATTAAGCCTTTATATTAGAGGCAACAGACATTTTATTTTAGGTGTGGTATAAAGAAGAAATTCTCTGTTTCAGGTCAAAGAGCCAAACCATTGAAAAGAATCCAAAGTAGTATTTTTGGAAATCTTTTGGTTCTCATAATGCTCTGAACCCTTCCTGAGGAAAGTAAACACACACGTGCATCCATACACGCAATGTGCTCTCACTCATGTAAACATTGCACAGATTGTCGGGAAACCCAAAGGCCTCAAGTTAAGAATTCTTGGTCTGGATATGAAAAATAAAAAAAAGATACATCTCTTAATGTATAGTTATTTTTCTGGAAAACATGGTTGAGTTTCTGTGTTAGCACGTACCCAGTTTTGGATGAGAGTTATATTCCCTCAAATAAAATAAACCCTTTCAACACACCATTCCCGGAAACTACAACTAGCAATCTCAGATCTTAAATGTTTCTCTTAAACACGCTCAGCCCCAAGTAGAGTTCAATGTTAAGGTTAAAATCAGCTTATCTTCTGGTAACCTCAGTCTTACTCTCTACCATCCTTCCTTTTCCCTCTTGTCTATTTTATTTATGTTATTTATTTATTTATTTTAAAGCATTTAACTTTAGAAAAGAAATCCTAGAGCTTCAGTGGCTCACATAATGCCAATAAATCTTCTGTTTACCTTGTGGTCCTCAGGACATTTCAAAATTCTTCATGTTACTACTAAGAAGAAAATCACAAATGGTTAAAATTTTGTACATTGAGTAACCTGAACCCATGTAAACTTGCTAGTTGTAGTTACCGGGAATGGTGTGTTGAAAGGGTTTATTTTATTTGAGGGAATATAACTCCCATCCAGCACTGGGTGCTTGCTGACACAGAAAGTCAACCATATTTTCCAGAAAAATAGCCACACAGATTAAGAGATGTATCTTTTTTTTTGTTTTGTTAGTGATCCTCTGTAATTCCTCCAGTACTCCCTGTCCAGGTTAGATGGGAACTCTTCATTATTAAGGGAATACAGTGCTCCGTTATTTTTTCCCCTCAGGTTAGAGAATGTTGCAGGATTTAGTCTCAGATTTTCCATGGAAGCGCTTCATTGCTTTCTGCTTCCTTTGCTGCTGTGACCAGATGGAAACATTACCTTCTTTTCCAGAA
The DNA here is from genome assembly GCA_004026545.1 of Mormoops blainvillei. Taxonomy (NCBI): domain Eukaryota; kingdom Metazoa; phylum Chordata; class Mammalia; order Chiroptera; family Mormoopidae; genus Mormoops; species Mormoops blainvillei. The sequence goes on along the minus strand of PVJD01004762.1, from coordinate 123,452 downwards.
AAGTCTATGAACAGGCAGAGTAAAGGTGACAGCTCACACTGAGTAGTGCCAGATGCTCTTGTTTATTTCAGAATGTTAACGGATATTTATCGGCAAAAGTTCAGTGGCTTGGGGGAGGATATTCCAAAGAGCTACATTTTGGGTGGGTGGTAGAGGTGAAAATTCACTGCTATATGCAGCCCCAGTAGGGAAAACATACGAGATTTGGCTTTGTTTTTCTTGGTTTAGATTTTTTTTCTAGAAATAAAGGAAAGTTTTTGAAACCCCAGCATGTGTATTTTACAGAGATGCAATATTCTTACCTACTTGCTCTCTTTAAGAAAATTGAAAATTGGTACTCAGAGCTGCAAATTTGCCCCTCATCTTTCTTTTTATTTTATTAAAAGGGAGTCATAATTGTATTGAATTGAAATAAAAGTTGTTTTGAAAATTGAATGCATAATAGTAAGTACCAAGCATGTTTATTTTATTATAAACTCAAGCTGTTTTAAGACTGGGGAGAATAGCTATCTTAGTTTTGTTTAGTCAACAGTTGTCTCCTAATACTACAGAGGGGGCAGCATTGTTAACGCTTATGAGTGGGGCATTAGGTTCCAATTTTGAAGCTGTTCAGCCATACCACCTTGGCAAAATTACTTAACTTCTTTAATTTCCTCATATGTGAGATCGTCACACAAATAGCTCACATCTCATAGGATCTTTCATTGGTTAAATGAGTTTTCTCATGAAATATGCTTAGAAAAATACCTGAGACACACTAAGTGCTCAAAAAATGTTAGCTGCTACTGCAACCATTGTCACTATCATTCTTATTATGAAATCATTTTATTTTGATCCATTGCACTTAAAAATGTTCATTCTTATTTCTCGGCAACACGTATTTTAGGGAAAATGTACCAAAAATATTCTATCAGAGATGGCAGGAATCTCAAGAGATTGTCTCTATAATCTCAGCCTTAACAAATAAACTATAGAAGAAAAGTGTTTATTCTTTTTGAAAGCTTTCTCCAGAAACCAAAACCAAAATTAACATTTCCTCCATGCTTTAAAAAAAAAGTCACCCTTATAAGCAACAAAATATTTCTCATTGTATATGTATTATATATATATATTTATATCACCATTTATTAATGAATAAAAGGAAATTTTAAAAGAAAAGTTAAACAATTATTGAAATTTTTACAAATAATAATACTAAAAATAATGAAATAAAATAATTTTTTAAAATAAAATAATAGAAAATGGGAAGCCTTATGAATTTTATTAAATTAAGAGTTATTTCCTTATATGACTATTCCTTCACTTTGGAAGAAACCAGTTTCAGTCATATATGTATATAGCTATATATAAAATAAGATATTTTATCATATAAACTATAATTAAAATATTTATACTATCTGAAGGTTTGGATTTCAAATTCCAGGTAACTGATTTTTTAAAAAAGATTAATTTATTTTAAAAATTAATTTAATATAATTAATTATAGAGGTACTAGTGATATTGAAATATGCTTAAGTTTGGGTAGCTTGTCAAAGTGAATCAGCTTCTGTGCTCCTGGAACATTTGCTTTATTTTAAGAAAATGGATTATTTCAAAATAGTAAAATACAGCTGCTAAAAATGTACATTTGGCTGCATATAAAAGCATGTGATGCCAACTTAGATTGTTTATGTATATAAATCACTTCTTTGACTGTCATTAACACTGTTCCAAGACAATAATAAATACTTCTTGAGAAAGAATGAACTGAAAGGCGGAATTTGGAATGGAATCTATACATCTCAGTTGTAGTGTCACCAGTTATTGATGGCACGTGTAAGTCCATTCACATTTGTCCTCAGCTCTAGCCATATGGCAATTCTTCCTGAATGATTTGGCTTCTCCCTTTTATTTCAGTATCATTAGAATATTATGGCTTTATTTCCATCAATTTTTGCCAGCTGGGAAGCAAAAAGGGTATTATTTTTGCCTCACTTATTTTTTATCCCTTTTTAAATATCTTTGGATGCCTTGAACGTGAGCTTCAACTGCTTGTTATCTACAATTTAAAAGATTCAGTTCATGGAAACTGTTCTATTAGATGAGTTTAAATATCCACATTCTTCTAATACATTTTATTTTTCAATTACCTTTTAAAGTGAGGGCTGAGGATGGAGATGAATTCCTTGGGGTACAAGTCCCTACAAATCATGTGCATATAGTGGGAAAAAGCCTTGAAAACTGTTAATGTCTTTTTTTATAACAGTCTCCTGATTATGTATCACATTTGGGTTGGTTCTTTATGACCAAAAGAGTATTCCTCTTATGGATAACAAATTTGTGACTTGGTTCCTTTTACTAACCATATATAGCAATGCTGGTAGGTGGACAAATTGAAGATTATAGCCTATCTTAGGAAAAGTAATGTATAAAACTGCATTTGGTAAATATGAATGTTTGTTTCCTGAAAGCATTAACCTGAGGCCAGCAGCAATAGGCTGCTGGCTTCTATTATGGGGTCCACAGGGACACAGCGCCCCGCTATTTCATCATAGCCGAAGCAGCCTCATAAAAGCGCATGCGCATTCAGAGAGGGTACACCGTGAATACTTTCCTGTGACCACAGAATTGTGCATTTTCGAAACCAAAGTTTGTTAAATATTTATCCCCAAAAGGAATTTATTAACAAAGAACTGTAACCTTGAAACTAAAAAATAATCCATCATATATAAAAATAAGGGACAAAAAAATAAACAAAACATAATTTTTTTGAGATGCATTTGGGGAAATGATTTATAGTTATTCACCTTTTACTGAGCCTAGGTCACCTGGGTATAATGGATACTTTTTTTTCCACACAGGATGCACTTGTTTTAGATTCACAACCTCTTCTAATTACATATGGTTTTCTTGCAAGTTTCAAAAATGTGCTGTTTGAAAATAAAAGTTAACTAAAAGGATGAAATTGGTTAGGTGTTTAAATACTTTTGTGTGGGGGAAGAACACTGATTCAGGAAAAAGGAATTCACAAAAAAATTGCTTTAACTGTCAAAAGATAGAAATTGTGTCAAGCTTTAGTTTTCCAAGGGTTAAAATAATTAATTCTTTTCTTGGTAATTGAGTCTGTAGCTATACATGTATTTATTCAATAGTTGATTCAGTGTAATATTTGTAATCTGCAAAGTTTCATTGAATTTTTGAACATTTCAATCTATGAGTATTTTTAATGGCCTACCAGTCATGAAAAACTTACAATATAAATGCTGTGCTCCCAAAGGATGTGTCAGATCAATATGCTGTGTAAACCAGGCTGGTTAATAAAGATCCAACAATGTTATGAACAGAAATAAAAAATCACCATCTCAGATTTTTCAGTTATCAAAGCATCTTAACTATGTTCAACAGAAAAAGAATGGAGAGCTTACATTTAGATGATTATCTGATTCAGTAAAAAGATGTTTCATTGACTAGAGTGTAACTTCATGGGCATGTGTGAATCTATATCCATATTTTCACATTGTTAACACTGCATTTAACATGTGAGAACCTACAACCTTAGTTAATTGGGATGGATTTTACTATATAATATATAATTTTTTCTATACTAAGAATTGAAAGCCCTTTATTATGTTTGAAATGACAATATACCTAATTTCATGTTTTTTATATTTTTATCATTGAAGGATAATATGACATATTAAAATTATGATTTTGTAAATTATGGCATTTTTCTTTCATTTACAGTGCACACAGAAAAATCAGCTACTAGATTTGATTTATTAATAAAGTGGGCTAAACTGTCCAGATCTCATTTTCCCCATTTTAAAAATTTATATAATAATATTAAACTTGTACATCAATTTTTAAGATTAATTACACACAAACAAATACACACATACACACGTATAGGGTTGACCAAAATTTTCATTTGGTATTTTCCGTAAAATGTCTCTAGCAGTGCCTGGTTGTCTTTAACTTCATTCAGAACAGTTTCGTTAGATTATATTGTGACAGCTGTCAGTAATATCAGCACGCATTAAAAAAAATCAAAATTGTTGAATTTTTGTGTAGCCATTTTAATATTGAAGATGGAAGAAAATATGGAACATTTTTGGCATATTATGCTTTATTATTTCAAGAAAGGTAAAAACACAACTAAAATGCACAAAAAGATTTGTACAGTGTATGGAGGAGGCGCTGTCATGGATCCAATGTGTCAAAAATGGTTTGCAAAGTTTTGTGCTGGAGATGTTTTTGCTGGATGAGGATTCACAGTTGGGTAGACCAGTTGAAATTGATAGTGATCAAATCAAGACATTAATTGGGAACAATCAACATGATACAGCCAACATAGTCAAAATACCAAAATCAATAAAGCTATTAGTGAAAATGAAAAATATGTCTTTTATTTTACAGAAAAATCTAAATGGATTTTTGGCCAAAGCAATACATAAAGTACATAACAGAGTAGCTCTTGTGTGGGTACTTGTTATAGTTATTACAGAGAATATAAAGAAAAATGTGATTAAAGTTTATTTTTGTATTTATCAGAGATGCAGAAAACAAATGGTCCAGAGGGCCTTTAAGTATGATGTTTTTTTTCTTATTTGTATCAAATGGAAATTTTAAAAAATTAATTCATTTTAAAAAGCTTAAAATATTAAGATTCTTCTGGTAGCAAAAAACAAAAAAGTTAAAAATCCCACTGAAACGACTTAAGCAAGACAAGGCTTTAGTAACTCACCAAAATGAAAAGTTCAAGAAAAGTACTGGCTTCAGTTGTGACCTGTGGCAGGGGCTTAAACAATGTCACCCATGCTGTTCTTCCTTTGTTCTTGGCTATGATCATCTTCACATTATCAGAATTCCCAGAGTTCACAAAGTGGCTCCCAGCAACACCAAACCTACTCTTTGCCAGGTTCAAGTGCATCGTGAGAGAGGGAAATAGAGCCTTTCTGTGTTTGTCCCACTGATTAAGATTTGGCAGTTGCTCGTCCCTTAATTAATCACAGTGTCCAGAAGAATATGATCCTCAACTGGCCAGGCATGCTTGAATATCTAGGAACCTGAAGCAGATGGAAATGCAGGATGGAAAGAGTGGCTCCTCAGATAAATATTTTGGTAGGTGTACCAGAAGAAGAATAAATATATTTGGAACATTGATTATAATGTGTTGAATAAAATGAGAACATAATTTAAAAGATGCTGCACACTCCTTTTCCTGTTGTGACAGTTTTCCTTCTTCTTTTCACTTTTTTAGATAGGAGTGCATCCCAAGATTTTGTTCTTGTATCTTCACCTTCTTTTCTCTCTGATATTCATTGGCACTTTTGACTCAGTCATCTAAATACTGAAGCCTCTGAAGTGTCTTCTGAGCTCTACTTTGTGTGTCAGGTGGCTTACAATGCACAACAAAGCTTTCCAAAGTTTTATGATTCTGCAGGTTGGGGACAAGTAAATTCTCTGGTCTTATTTAAGGTAATTCATGCATCTCAGTCAGCAACCACACTGGTTGCATGAAAGTATATTACAGACATAATACATAGTAGGAGCCAACATTTATTATTATTGTCACTAATTATGTTTTTCAAATGAGAAAATTAATTTATATTTCTTGGTCTCAGGGCAACTCTCTTTATAGAAGGAAAAGCTTTATGTACTTTTTCTATAGCATCACCTATTCTATATATACTTACAATAACACTACAAATGATGGATCTACAATGTTATAAATATCCTAATAAACTGTGCAATCTATGATTATATTGGGATAACATTGACCATATCTATTATTTATTTGTATCTCCACAGAGCCTAACACATTGTCTACTACGTAGCAAGTCAATAAATGCTTACTCTGGCTGCTGTCACCCTCCGCTGCTGCTATTGATCTTAAAAACTGCGTGTTAATCATATCAACATTTCTTCAACTGTGTGCTGTACTCTTTTGGGAGCCCTGAGACTTTCTAAGTGTGCCCAAGAGACCAATATTTTAGATGCCTAAGTGTCTGTTTGCCAACAAAAGGGCTTCTGTTACAACTGATCTGTTTTTTTTCCCTTCCCATTTCCAACCATTCTTTACTGTCACCTGATGTCTCATTTTAGCATGTCTGCCACATGCTGTTTCCTTTCATCTAACATTATATATATATATAAAACATAAAAAAATCTGAACTCAAGGGCTTTGAGAAAAATCTGAGGGATTCGAATCCTGGATTTATTGTTTACTACAGAAGGTTCCTGCTTAATAAATTCATAGTATATATGTAGAAGGTGAAAAGTTACCATGTAAATTACATAGCACTTGTCATTATCAAAATATTTTATTATGTGATGTTTTTCCCTACCAGTCTTCTGTTCCTAGAAGAACAGGGCAAAAATAAAAATTCTCCTAAAATATGAAAATTACAGACACAAACTTTTATACATACGTATTGGAGGATGGCGTGAAGTCCTTGAATAAAAACAATTACTGTAATGTAGACACCATTATCCCCTAATTTCTAGGGCTTTGAGAAAGTGTCTCCTATCACATTCTCTTGTACCTGTACCTTTCCAACCTGTAGTCTTGATTGTTAACTATAAATAAAATGTTGTTCACCAGCCTGCAGGCATGCATTGTCTTTCCATCTTCATGATTGTCGCTTAATTTCTGAAATTTAAAGTCTTTTCCTGGTATTATCTTGGATTCAGTTCTAATATATTTCCCTAAGTTGTTATAAAGCAAAAAATAAATAACTATATTATTTATGCAGCACAAAATTATTACCTACGATTAAGGCAAGTTGTGAATAAACTTTGCCCATGAAGATCTAGTCCCTGAAAGTAGGACTGTGTCTACTTTATCTTTTTAGCCCTTTGTAACTCTTACAGTTCCTTGTATAGAGGTATTTAATTCTCTTTGTTGAATGAATGAATGAGCTACTGAATAAATTATGTAAATTATGCTACCTACATTTTCCTAGGAAATTTAACGTTTGACAAATTGCTCCCTCCTCACCATGGACTAATCATATTAATATCTGGGGGAGCTTCTTTACAATCGAAGGAAGTAGCAAGTAAAGAGATGGTTACTTTCAACCATGTATCACGTTGGAGGAGACTGAGGTCACATTAGAAGGGTAAGCAAAGCAGCTACGTGGAGACCGCTTTGCTTTTCTTCCAGCCCAGCATAGCACCACTTGGAAAGTTCTCCCTTGAGCCTACAGTTCCTCCGATGAATAAAGAGAATGCAGGGTGGATTACTAGCCCCTCTCCCAGCATTTGCAGGTCATTTATGCTGGAGTCCTTACTCTGTTCATTTACTATGGCGATGGCATGGGAATCTGCAAGTTTTAACCACTGGGAATCTGATTGGGATGGAGAAAGGGAAGGAATTGCAGCAACCAGCACGTGGATCTTGGCAGGCTTAGTTCATACCTGCAGTACCCAAGAAATAATCTCAGCCAATGAATTTTCTCATTTGAAGACCCAAGTAAGCTATGCACGCTGACCAGTTAAATCAGCAGAATGCAGATCTGCCTGATTCAGACCCTCAAACAAGTAGTTTTGTGGGCCTTAGACCCTGGTTTTTTTATTCCCAAGCAGGGAGCTGAAGCATAGTTCTACCTGCTATGGGGATGGAAACATTCTAAATAAAATACTGCCGAACCAATTTAGCAGCACTTTAAAAATACCGTTTACCACGATCAGGTGAGATTTATCTCTGTGGATGCAAGGATGGTTCAACATATGCAAATAAATCAGTAGGATGCATCACATTAATAGAATGAAAGAAAAGAATCATATGATCATCTCAAAGCTCACACTACTATTACCATATTTATATTATTATGCCATTCAAAGGAGATATACAAAAGGCTAACAGGTACATGAAAAGACACTTAACATCACATTGTTAAGGGAAAATAAATTAAATCACAGTGAGATACCACCTCATATCTATCATTAAAAAGATAAGAGATAACAAATGCTGGGATGGATATGAAAAAAAAAGGGGAAACCTGGTATACTGGTATTGGGACTGTAAATTGGTATAAATACTATGAAAACAGTAGGAAGAATTCTCAAAAATTTAAAAATAGAATTACCATATAATCCAGCAAACCACCTCTGGGAATATAGGCAAAGGAAATGAAAATGCTAATTCAAAAGTATATGTGCACCTCATGTTCATAGCAGCATTATTTACAATAGCTAAGACATGAAAACAACTTAATTGTCTATCAGTGGATGAATGGACAAAGAAGTTGTGTGATATATATATCTCACATAAATAATATGAAATATTATTTAGCCATAAAAAATGAGGAAATCATCCTCTATGTGACATGGATGGATTTTAAGGGCATTATGCCAAGTGAAATAAGTCAGACAGAGGAAGACATACTACAGATCTCACTTCTATGTGGAATGTAAAGCAAAACAAAGCTCATAGAAAAGACATCAGACTCAGGGGTACCAGAGGCAGAGGGTGGTGGGAAGGGGGATTGGCGAAAGGAAGTCAAAAGATAAAAATTTCCTCTTATAAGATAAATAAGTGCAAGGGGTAAAATGTACCACAAATTTTCTTAATAATTTATTGTATCTGTATGAGAAGGTAGATGGTAGCTGATCTATGGTGGTAATCATTTTATATGTAAATCAAATAATACTGTATATCTTAAACTTACACAGTGATGCATGTCAATTATTTCTCAATAAAACTGAAAAAAATAATTGACTTTTATTGAAAAGAAAATTAATTAAAAAAAAAGAAAAATAATTAAATGACAGTCCCTCCCACCCCCCAAAATAGACTAGTATTTCTGCACCAAAAGACAGTTAACAAGATAAATAACATCTAGACGGAGGAGTACCTTGTAGGTTATGAAATTGTATAATGATCTATTGCAGTTTTTGAGGAGAGAAGTGACATAATGTGATCTATGTCATATTATGGTAATTTTAGATGGTATTCTAATGATAGGTAAAAACATGAAAGGCAGGTGTAGTGGGATAGAGATAAGCTTGAAATAGAGCAAAATATTGTCTAAGAAAGAGATGTTGATAGCTTAAAATAGAGTGGTACCGGCACTTTAAAGTGATCATGTTGGATTATCATAACAGTTTCTGGTCAAGATGGAAGCATAGGTAGATGAGCTTTACTTTCTTGCACAACCAAAAGGACAAAAAAATAAAAAAATAAAAACAAAAAACAACCAGAACTGCTAGAAAATCAAACTGGATGGAAGTCCAACAACCAAGGAGTTAAAGAAGAAATATTCACCCAGACTAGTAGGAGGGGTGGAGTTGGGTAACCAGGGTAGAGAGGGCACATGGCAAGGTGAGGTGGTGGCTGGTGGGCCAGGCAGTCCCATATTCATGTGCGGATCAACTGGGAGGAGCAACAGGGGAGTGAGACAGACGGCTCAACCCAGGGTTCCAGCGTGGGGAAACTAAAACCTCAGAGCCCACGGCGGTGAAAACCTGTGGCGGTTGCAGCAGTGGGAGAAACTCCCAGCCTCACAGGAGAGTTCATGGGAGAGACCCATGGGGTCCTAGGGCATAACACAAACCCACCCGCCCAGGAATCAGCACCAGAAGGGTCCACTTTGCTTGTGGGTAGTGGGGGAAGTAACTGAAAGTGGGGTGAGTCAAGCAAACCCCATTGTTCCCTCTCCAACCCCTCCCCCACATACAGCACCACAAGTCAGGGATGTGGGTTGTCCCTCCCTGGTGAATACCTAAGGCTCAACCCCTTACAATATAATAGGTGTGTGGAGACAAAATGTGTGTGTGTGTGTGTGTGTGTGTGCGTGAGCGCGCGTGTGTGTGTGTATCCCAAATGAAAGAGCAGATCAAAACTCCAAAATAGAACTAAGCCATGAGGAGAGAGCCAACATTTCAGATGCAGAGTTCAAAATACTGGTAATCAGGATGCTCACAGAAATGGTTGAGTATGGTCACTAAATGGAGGAAAAAGTGAAGGCTGTGAAAAGTGAAATAAAGCAAAATATACAGGGAACCAACAGTGAAGGGAAGGAAACTGGGACTCATGTCAATGATTTGGAGCAGAAGGAAGAAATAAACATTCAACTGGAATAGAATGAAGAAACAAGAACTCAAAAAAATGGGGAGAGGATTAGGAACCTCTGGAACAATATTAAATGTTCTAACATACAAATCGTAGGGGTGCCAGAAGGAGAAGAGGAAGACCAAGAAATTGAAAACTTATTTGAAAAATAATGAAGGAGAACTTCCCCAATCTGGTGAAGGAAATAGATTTCCAGGAAGTCCAGGAAGCTCAGAGTGTCCCAAAGAAGTTGGACCCAAGTAGGAACACATCAAAACACATCATAATTACATTACCCAAGATTAAAGATAAGGGGAGAATCTTCAAAACAGCAAGAGAAAAGGAGACAGTTACCTACAAAGGAGTTCCCATAAGACTCCCAGCTGATTTCTTCGAAGAAACCTTACAGGCAAGAAGGGGCTGCAAAGAAGTATTCAAAGTCAAGGACCTACATCCAAAAATACTCTATCTGGCAAAGCTATTATTTAGAATGGAAGATCAGATAAAGTGCTTCCCGGATAAGGTAAAGTTAAAGGAGTTCATCATCACCAAGCCCTTGTTATACGAAATGTTAAAGGGACTTACTTAAGAAAAAGAGGATGGTCAAAACTATGAACAGTAAAATGACAACAAACTTACAACTATCGACAACTGAACCTAAAAACAAAAACAAACTAAGCAAACAACTAGAACAGGAACAGAATCACAGAAATGGAGATCACATGGAGGGTTATCGGCAAGGAGGGAGTGGGATGAGAATGGGGGAGAAGGTACAGGGAATAAGAAGCATAAATGGTAGGTACAAAATAGACAGGGGAGGTCAAGAATAGTATAGGAAAGGGAGAATCCAAAGAGTTTATATGTACGACCCATGGACATGACCTAAGGCGGGAGGGATGCTGGTGGGAGAAGGGCTTCAGGGCAGAAGGGAATAAAGATGAGAAAAAAATGGGACAACTGAATAGCATAATCAATAAAAAATACTTAAATAAATAAAGTGGTCATGTTGGAAATTTTTAAAGAATTGAGTAGAAAAATCTTGACTGATGGATTAAATGTTAATTGTGAGAGAAGTAAATGATGATCAGCTAAAATCTTTCTAACAGAAAGGAGAAGGCTGAAGAGGACAGTTTTGAGGGGTAAAGTTCAGCAGCTTAATTGCATGAAGCTGTTAGGTTGGAGATCCTGTGCATAACGTTTAAGATTGGGACTCTGTAATTTGCCTGCTCTGCTACTTAGCTGGATAAATGGCTTAACATTTTTGTGTGTCATTTATGTCTTTTAATTAATGTAATGATAATAAGAAGTCTGGGTTCCTAAGTTGTTATGAGGATTAAATTAGTTAATTCATATAAAGATATAAGAATAGTTTTCAGAACATTATATAGATTTATTATCATGATCATCCAAGTTAAAACACATGCAGTGATTAAGAGTATGGAACTCAGGAGAAAATTAGAATTAGAGCAATAGATAGGATTTAAAGCCATAGGGAAAAGAAGTGAGCTAATGGCAGGGCCTTGGTACATTATTCAGATTTGGTGATATTCCAAGATATTCCAAGATTTTGAGGTGGGAAGAGGAAAAACAGTTTGCAGATGAGACTCAGAAAGAGCTACCAGTGCAGCTGGAGAAAAACCAGCAGCTTGCAATGTTCTGGGAGCCAAGATAAAGTGTGGCTAATGTGAAGAAGTGATCATTATTATTGGATGGAGATTAATAAATGAACATTGAATTGAGCGAGATGGAAGTTGTTGGCAACCTTGCCGTCATTTAATCTTCAGTGGAGTCACTGAAATGGAAACCTGAATGAAATAACTCAATGGAGGATGAATAAAAAGCAAATAGAGTCAATCAGAATGAAGCTCTTTTGAAAACTTCTTCTTTTTGTGGAGCACATAAGTGTAGTTGGGCGCTAGATGAGAGTGATGATTGAGGGTGAATTAAAAAAAATTATTTTATTTTTAAACAGAGGGAAAGGGAGGGAGAAAGAGAGGGAGAGAAACAACAATGTGTGGTTGCCTATCACACGTCCCCTACTGGGGACCTGGCCCGCAACCCAGGCATGTGCCCTGACTAGGGAATGGAACTGGTGGCCCTTTGGTTCACAGGTTGAGCTATACCAGCCAGGGCTGAATTTTTATTCATACAGGAGACATTTCACCATGTTTGCAGGCCGATGGGAATGATTCCACCATAGACGTAAAGGGAATTTACCCCCTCTTGTTTGTACCAAAACACATTTCAAATGGAATAAATGCACATTTTTAAAAATTGTTCTTCAAGTACATTTGGAAAAAGGAATATTATCTACTTACTTCCAGATAGAGAAGCTATAATTAACTCTAAAAAGTAAAACTAAGATTTTCATGATAATACTTGTCTATTTGTGTGAACAAGAAAGAGTACTTTTGTTTTTAGTGGATTTTTTGTGTTTTTTTTTAAATTTCTGCTTTTTAAGAAAGTGACAAATTGTCATTCATTGTTAAATGTAAGGGTAATTTTATTCTCATACAGGAAAAAAAGTTACAAAGTACTGAGATACGTATGGTTTATATTGCTATTATTGTTACTAAGCCACAATTAAGTTTTTAATGTATACTAAAATCAAGAATTTGGCTTATTTATCTCAGGTTTTCCACTTGGTTCCTCCAGTCTAGCTAGATCTAATCTTCCACTGCACCTTTATGCATCTTGCTTTCTTCTAAGTTCTATTGTCTTTAGTTATTTAGTTTTAGTATTTAGTTATATCTGCAGATGTGGCCAATAACTTTCCAGGTCCTTTCTCATTCAAGAATGAATGATCTAAAACTCCCCAATATTATTTCCTTTTTTTAGTATAGAACTAGTTCCAAAGACTTTTTTCATGATTCACTGACAACTAACATTTTCCAAAATATTGCCCAGATTAGCAGCAGTCTGTTTCAACATTTGTCTTTTCTCCATTTTTTAATGTACATTTGCAGTAATAAATTTGATTACTTATATATGTTGGTGGTTTTTTGTAAGAGTTTTTTGTTACTTTCTTATAAATAAATGAATGCATGATACTAATACTGACCAAATAAAGAATTCCCGATGAAAGTGTCGTAGTTGGTTTGTAGGCACAGGCAGAATAACTAGAGGATGCTCATGGTCCAAATTTTTTGTCTACAAAACTTTCTTATAAAGTGGGCTTTTAGCAGAGGAGGTTTGAAGGAAAGATTAAGGATGTTTGAAAACACTGATGTACTAAAACAAAGCAAAACTCAAGAATAATGACTATTCTCAAGAAGCAGTACCCTCCCCATCATCATGGCCACATTTACTTATTTGTTTGACATTTATTGACCACATAGAATATCAATACTACAGGGATGCCCAATACAAAACTAAAAAAGACTAATTTATGGCTATCAGAGATTTAATTCGTTTAGTGGAAAAGAAGTACGTTATGCATTGTTGCAGCCCTGATTGATGTGTGCCTTATAACAATGATGGAAAGTTTTCATTGGGAAAAATGGGGATTTACATTGTAATAGTCATAAGGAGGCATTAGGGAAGAAACCTTCCTTGTTGACCTTTATCTTAATTTTGAAGAATTAGAAGTTAGCTAGATAATAAAATAAATCCAAGATAGGGAAATAAGCCTAGGGGTCATTTTATGTTCTACATAAGACATATGCTACCTACACACATGCAGCAAGAGTGAGGATGAGAATGAGGGCAAGAGGATGAGGTGTGTGTGTGTGTGTGTGTGTGTGTGTGTGTGTGTGTGTGTTGAGAACTGGAGAGGAGGGAAATGAAAGAAGGCACACACGATTTTCCAGAGGGATTTTATGTAATAAACTAAGCTCTGTGGGTTCCTTCCTGAAAGCTATGGGGGAGATATAAAATTTTAAAGAGAGAACTAGTAGGATCAGGTTTGTATCTCTGAACGCAGCAGTGGAAGTTGGTTTGGAGGATGTTAGGCACACATCGGGCACCCTCTGGGTCTTGGTAAGTCAGTCTTGTAGGGATAACAACTTACATAAGGCAGGAGGTGAGAACCAGGCATTGTCTACAAAACAAGCACATTTTATATGAATTTTTGCTCTTTGGAGAGCAGAAACATGTTTACTTCTTAAGAAAAAAAAATGAGATATTTCTCTTTCTTTTCTTACAGAGTATATTAGTTTTCTATTCTGCTACAACAAATTACCACAAACAGTAGACCAAGTAACACAAACTTTTTATTTTACAGTTCTGGATGCCAGAAGTCTTAAGTGGATCCTAAAGGCTAAAATCATGGTGCCCACAGAGCTGTGTTCCCTCTGGGGGCTCTCAGGGACAGTCTGTTTCCTTGCCCATCTTAATTTCTAGAAGTTTCCTTTCCTCTTTTCCTCTCTGACTTTGACACTCTTACCTCCTTTTTATAAGGACCCTGTGATTACATGGGCCCACTCAAATAATTCACGATAATGTCCACATCTCAAAATCCTAAATTGCATCCAAAGTCCTTGTTGCCATGTAAGGTAACTTAGCACAGGTTTCCAGGATAAAAATGTGGAACTTTAGAGGCCTACCATTCTGACTCCCACATTGAAAATCTATGAATCACTGCAAACCCTACCATAGCTGTGAAACAGGACTAAATTTAGTGCCTTTGTCTATAAGACCAGACTGAGAACCTGCTGGAGTCTTGTTCTGCCCTTTTTAGCCCTCTGATATGCTCATTCATTGGCTTCGCATACACAGACAAAAGAAAGAATCTATTTTTGCTACTATAAAACCTTTGAACCTCCTTTGTCCACCTCCGAGGTAAATATAGATTGCTGTGTCAGAATATGTTTTATATGAGCAGCTTTCACTTATGTATATTAGGCAAGTGAAAGAATGGGGTCATGTTGGTCATTGAACAGGGTTTAAAATATTCCCTAATTGAAATTTGTTATGCAGATTTCTTCCAAGTAAAACCCATGCCAAAAAGTTATAATAGATAGGAGAAAATTATTTATTTATTTCTCATCTTGAAAAACATTTACATTTAAAAAAACCTAAAAAATATTGCTCTCAATAATGCAGTGGAAAATAGTCATGCTTTCTATATTATCTCTGCTTTCCAAATAATATAATAGAGAGGTTGGAAAATTAAGATTCTGCCAATTGTAACACATACAGATTCAGTACCAAAACCAAGCTGTGTTAACTAGCCCTCTAATAATCTGCTCTAAAACTTGTATTTTTTTTCTTTTTTCTTTAACCCCCTCTCCCATCAAAAATTCTTAACTGTACTATCTGATTATGCTACTCTCACTCCTGACAGATAATCAGGAAGGATTACTTGGACTTTCTTAACCATGAAAGCAAACAAATGCTACTAGTAGTCCCCAAAGACATTTTCAATCCTGCTGAAGAATAAAAGCAGATTTAGGTCTTAGCCTTTCAAAGTCATTTCTCTCCCTGAGCTCATGTTTATCTGAAAATGAATATAGTTTAGATATGTTGGCTATAATAAATATGGAATATTTTGTCAGTGATGTTCCAAAGCAGGTATACATTATGATTTAGATTTTATAGTCAACCCTCTGGGTCTTCTTAGTTATTGAATAAACAACTCAACCATTTAAGTACAATAGTGGGGCAAAAGTAGGTTTACAGTTGTGAGTATGTGAAACACAGAGTTTATTCTTGTATTTTTATTTATTCATTATTGGATTATTTTCCACATGAAATCTGTAAATCTACTTTCCCCCACTTTGGATACATACACATACAGTTTTGTATTCTTTTAGCTTTGAGAAAATGCAGCAGAGCTTTACAATTTTTACACTTGTTGAATAAGGATATTGGATTTATTGGTTGCACTTATTCTCTCGGTAAGTCTTGCCTTCAGTATGCCTAAGTGAACTGATTTTAAGATAAGCAATTTGTTTTCCTTATGTTGTTACCCAGCACTGGAGTATATTAGATCCTAAAATCAGGAGACATACATCTGTCATTGACCTTGAGAAGGGTTTAAAGAATCTTTTCCTGGAAAATCATAATTACTGATGGTTGCTTATTTCACACATATTTTGACACATGTGGGACTATCAACGTGGCAGTGCCTTCAATGAAATTGTACAGCTGCTATGAAAAGGGCAAATTTGTGAACAATATGGTATATCTTCATGGAATATGTGGCCAAGTCAGTGAATGGAATGATGCCATAGCCCTGATTCTGTTTCACATAAAAGAGGTTGATAAAACAAAACTGCGACATTGTCTTCATTATTATTTGGAATTAATTATGAATGTTTTTAATCAGTTAACTTCAATTTTACAAAGGTTTTATAATGCTTATCTCTGAGGTTCTGATTTAATTAAGCAACCTTTCTTCATTTCTATAGTTGTGTGATATTAAAATGAAATCAATATTGATTTCTCTGTTCTATTAAGATTTCCAAATCATTTATCTATAATTATGTAGTTGAATCTAAATTTGCCTATGACTGTGTCTCTTTTGCATTGTTGATGCCTTAGCACTAGAACAAAAAAATAAGATTGTGTGTGTGCACTTTAAATTTACACTTAATTCTGTATTGGTAAGAATGCAAGATTAGCTGACTGCTAAAATAAAGGCCAAATAACTGTATACAAGATAGAAGTGAATATCGTTCAGTAATTGAACAAACTTAAAACATATGTCACCTGTTTTGTAGCTGTAACTTTTGGGATCCAGGTTCTTTCTTTCTTGTTCTGCCATCTTTGTAATATGCAACTTCCATTTTATAATTTAAATGGTTCCTCTAGCAATGTCAGCTGGAAAGAGACTGGGACAGTGGAAGGCACAAAGTTTTATTTTGAAAGTATGGCCAGGAAATTGGTCATATCATTTCTTCCCCTCTTCCATTGATTAAGAACTTAATTGTATTATTAATCTCACTACAAGAGAGTCTTGAGCATAAGCCCTTTCAAAATCCGAATTTCTATTACTAGTGGAGAAGAAGAGAATGGATATTGGTACTCGGTCAGCAACCTCTGTCATGTATTCCAACAGTACTTGAGAGAGCTTGGAAAATTGCTACGTGGAAGATTTCCAGACACGTAGGAGCACACCTATGAAAATTTAATCACTGCAAAGTTTGGCTGTCTTAAGTCAATTCTTTCTTGTTTTCTTCCTTTCTTCTTCCCTTCTCTTCTCTCTTTTTCCAAATTATCTCCTCTTGTCTCTCACTCTTTTTTATCAGTCTCTACTTGTCAGATATTGTTGTATGCACTAAAGTTCAAAAGGTAGTTTCTCTCTCACATAGTCAAATGGGGGAAAGCAATAAGTTAACTCAATATGGTAAGTGTTATTTTACCAATACACTGGAAGGACAGAGAACTAAATCTTCTTAGGCAGGTCAGGGAAACATGACCAATAGGTGACATTAGAATTTGATCTTCTGAATGGAATGTGGGTTGCTATAGGATGCTTAATCCTGTTCCTTTCTTGTGCTTGGTTGAGCTCTAACCCATCTAAAGACTTCATTGACAGCTAGAGTGCTGATATCTGGTATTATAGACATATACTGCTCCCCATTATTTCTAGTTTGCCTCCTTGCAGGCATGAGTTAGCATTGCCCTATACTGTCAACTTTAAAAGTGGCTATGTGATTTGTTCTGTCCAAAGACGGATGAGTAGAACTGAGTAGATATATTTATATTAGTTCTGAGTAGATACATTTATAAGCTTGTACATGATTCTGTATTTCTCTCTTGCCCTCCTAAGGTGGTAGTAAAATCAAGATTTGATGTGGAGGGACAGAGATGAGCTATCACATGCAGGTCAGCTATCCTAGAGGTGCCCAGATGTGAAGCACGCTCCCCAGAGAGACACATTTTTGCTGCTTTAAGACACTGAGATTTATGAGCTGTTTGTTAAGCAACGTAATCTGACCTACTCTAACTAATACATCTAATCACCAATTTTTCCTGTCATTGCTCTTCTCATATGCTCTGATTTCACCCTCAAACTCTTGTCCAATAGTGAGGTGAGAGTGGTGATGCGCGATTGAGGGCAGAAAATTAGAAAGTTCTGGGTTTGCTCCAATAAAATAAAGTCTTAATTATCTTTAGATAGTGAATATTTCATTAACTAAACAGTGATTCATTTGTCTTTGTACAAGTCATTGGGGATCATTTTAGACTTGTAGATTTAGACTTATTCTCTGTAGAAGAAACACGAAATAACAACTATCCAATCGGAAGGCAAAATATCTGATGTGCTCAAAACGCAATAAGCTTTTAAAAGTGGAGTAGCAAAGTGGTTGCAATTTGTTTTTTGTTAAAGATATTGCAACATATCATTTAATGTTAATAAAATCTATTAAATAGTTTTTAATATCTTTGACATTATTCACTTGGCAAGACATAGTCGTCTTTTTTACCTGCATAAAGCCTAAGTTATCAGGACATGCGATCATTAAAACGTGTTCAACATCATACTTTTGGCTCAGCGGGAGCATATATGTCACGGAGGGGACAGTAGAGGGGTGTACACGTGGTAACTGATCCTGAGAAATGAACCCTACAGTCACGTACCTTGTTAGTAAACACTAAGGAATGTGCTAGAACTATCACCAGTTCCTTGTCTCTGGAACTAATCGTAAAGGTTGTCTTGATATCAGAGTCAGGAGGAGTCAGGAAAGAATTAGGAAAAAAAAAAGCACCAGCAGAATGGTAAAGACACCTGAAGGGGTAGGTCCAGATGTGTCGAGGGATGTTTTATTGGGACTCAAAGATCCATAGATGTTTGTCCTACTAACAGAGAGAATACAGTTTTATCTTTATAGTTAATTTTCAGAGAGTTAAATGTTTATTAAAAGCATTTGTGCCATTTGCTTGTTTTGGCTGGTATCTCAATCACCACCACCCTGATAGAAACCACCCACACAAAGGCTTGTGTTCTAACTGGCAAAACTTTTATGGAATTACACAGATGGAAATATAGCCTTTGATGAATAGTAGTTTTCTTCAGGTAATACTCTGAATTTAAACACATAAATAAATGGTCTAGTCAATTTGATAGAGAAATATTTAATTTAGAAAAGTGATATATATATGTGTCTGTCATTGTTACTATTCATTAAAAGTGTTCAAGGTTAATATAGTTATATGGTAAATTAGGATGAACTATAAAAATCTACCAATTAAATAATATATGCAAAATTGAGCACAGGCTATAGGAAAGAGAGTGTGATTATGAAAAAGGAGTTTTAATTATTATAAAGTTTTATTTCTCAAGCTGGATTGAGGAATAGTACATGAATTTTGTAATAATATTTTCATGACATTTTAAATGTCTGAAGTATTTTTTCTTTTTTTAAAGATTTTATTTATTTATTTTTAGATAGGGGAAGGGAGGGAGAAAAAGAGGGAGAGAAATATCAATGTGTGGTTGCCTCTCATACACCCCCTACTGGGGGGCCTGGCCTGCAACCAAGGGATGTGTCCTGACTGGGAATCGAACAGGTAAACACTTTGGTTTGCAGGCTGGTGCTCAATCCACTGAGCCACACCAACCAGGGCTGAAATATTTTCTCATAATTGACAAAAATCCCAATCTCATACTCTTCCTATTCCCCTTAATCTATTTCATTTTTCAGAGATTTTAAAAGTTAAAAGAAAAGCAGGAACACCTTTAAAAATTGTTCTAGTCATTCATTTTTTGCTTTGTTTAATTGATTTGTTTCCTTATGTTTCTTACCACTTCTGATCCCATTTGATCAATTCTGATGTAAATATATTACTATTATTTTGTCATTGTTAACAATCTAAAATATTACTTTGATATAGTGAAATTAAAATACGCATGTGGAATTATATTGATAATGTAGACAAAAATATATATTGGTACTTTTACAAGAACTTCTGGAGGAAAGTAGTGATTCGAGGTTTAAGGGTCTAAATTTTCTAAATAACTGCTCTAACTTTATTTCACTCTGCCATTAAAAATCCAAACAATGGAATCACTAGTTCATAAAGAGCATATAGTTTCTATTTTCATTTCATTGTTTTCATCAATTCCTCTGCTCTCATCAGCTGAGAAGCCATATAATAGGTTATGTTTTCTGATGACGGAGAGATTACTTCAGTTAAATTTGTTCTGTGGGCTAAGATAAATGGGTCATGTTTTGAATATTTATGAAAAAAATGTGCAGATAGTGATATTTTAAGTGAGTTTTCTTGTATTAAATTGTGATTTACAATTTCTTGTTATTAATATGGGGGGAAAAGGCCTCTTATTTCCATCTAACTGTGTTTGTTTCTTAGGTGCGGCCTGACTTCTATGTTTACATATTCTGTACCCTCAAAGTATGTACTTCTCTAAGTTCGGGGTGGGTTGGCGAGGGGAAGAAGGATCGGAACTTGTCATAGAGCCACAAGACATGTCAGATTTCAGGCCATTTCTCTGAGTTTATCTTAGCGTGAAACATGCACATTTGCATAATAACCTTTGTAAAACCAAACAAAGAAGGTGACATGGGGGTCATTTCCTAAGCTCAGCTAATGAACTGATTATCCCCCAAAGCCTGGTGGTCTGAATAACAATGAAGAGTGGAAAGTTCACTTCAAATCCTGAGGGGCAAAATAAATCCCTGAAGTAGATTTTTAATAAATGAATTGTTTATTGCTATCAGTATTTTAATTGTTTGTTACTAAACCTTCCAATGCAAAGATATCAAATTGCCACAAAGAGGTATTGTCAAGGCTTCAAATATACTTTAATTTTTAATTATTTCTTTGTACCTGAACTATTGCTCTTTCAAGGGTCCTTTTTATTGGGGGAGGGGAGGGAGTGACAAAAATTTTCTTGAACATTTCTGATAAAGAAAATTTACAGGTTTTTTTTTTCACTTAAGCTTTGTTCTCTAGGGCAAATTGGTGTGTAAACAAATTTAAAATATTTTTATTATTATTCTGTCCCCATATGTATAATTTCTATACAAGCATATGGTATAATGTTAATATTTTTAGACAGACATTATATCTGGTTGCCATGGAAATTATTTTGACAATATTCCAGTAGATAAATTTTCCCTATCAGAGCAAATTCAAAAGAAGATAAATTGACTTAGACATGGGAGTTTTAGATTCAGTCAACACACTAAGGTTTTAAACATGTCTAATCCTCCATGTTTAAGGTTTAAGGATTATGTCTGAACCAGAGATACTAATGTGTGATAAAGAGGACATGATTTTAAGTACTTGCCAGCTTGACACTGATGTTAACTGATTGACTAATGTTGAATGATATTAACATTAACTTCTTATTTTCAAATTATATTCCTGACAACTTTTTTACATTAATTAGCTGTATTAGCAGCTGTAATAGCTATTTCATTTAAATATTGGTCAGTCTGGTCTAGTTATAAAATTACTGATGAGTGTTTCATGTAACTGATGTTTGTGTTCCTTAATCTCATTCTGTGAAAGGAAGAAATAAAAAGTAAAAGCATTTATAATTCCTGAGTATTACATTTGTTTAGCATAAAGGAGAGCGTATGAAGGAAAGGATAACAGCCTTGCTGCATTGATAAAGTAGATTAACCTTTGTTTTTAAAACTCTACTACAGGAAAAAGAAGCTGGGGTAGCAATATTTATATCAGACAAAATAGACTTCAAAACAAAGGCCATAAAAAGAGACACACAAAGATATTTTATAATACTCAAAAGGAGAATCCATCAAGAAGACATAAACATTGTAAACATATATGCACCCAATATAGGAGCACCCACTATATAAGGAAAATCCTGGAGGACTTCAAGAAAGATATAGACAACAACACACTTATAGCAGGGGATTTTAATACCCCGCTGTCAACAAGGGATAGATCATCCGAACAAAATATCAACAAAGATATAGTGGAACTGGACAACGTATTAGATCAAATGGATTTAACTGACATATATAGAACCTTTCATCCCAAAGAAGCAAACTACACATTCTTTTCAAATGCACATGGACCATTTCAAAGACAGGTCACTTGATAGGACACAAAACAAGCCTCAACAAATTTAATCACATCAAGCATTTTCAGAAAATTGAAATCATATCAAGCATTTTCTTAGACCACAAGGTTGAGTAGATCAAAAAACTATGGTACATTTACACAATGGAATACTATGCAGCAGAAAGGAAGAAGGAGCTACTACCCTTCTCAACAGCATGGATGGAACTGGAGAGCATTATGCTAAGTGAAATAAGTCAGGTGGTAAAAGACAGATACCATATGATTTCACCTATAAGTGGAACCTAATCAACAAAATAAATAAGCAAGCAAAATATAACCAGCAACATGGAAATAAAAACCAAACTGACAGTAACCACAGGGGAGGAGGGAGGGTAATGACAAGGGAAAGGGAGGGGAAGGGTCATCAAGGAACATGCATAAAGGACCCATCGACAAAGCCAAATGGGGGGAGTATTGAGGGTGGGAGGCGGGGGTGGCTAAGGCTGGAGAAAGTGGTGGTGGGAAAATGTTGACAAAAATAATAAAATAAAATAGACAGGGGGAGGCTAAGGCTAGTATCAAAATTAAGAAGCCAAAGAACTGATATGTACAGCCCATGGACATGAACTAAGAGGTGTGGGGACAATGGGATGGGGTGCAGGGTAGGGGGGATAAAAAGGAGAAAAATGGGACAACTGTAATAGCATACTCAATAAAATATACCAAACCAAACCAAACCAAACAAAACTCTACTGCTACATAATCCCGTATTTTCCTGGATTTCCTCTTTGACAGCTCTCTGTGGTGTCCGGACTCATGGCCTCTTAACCTGTGCACAATGTTCAATAAAAGTCTTTCCGTGGTCCTCCACTTTTTCTCAATCTGCATTTTCTCTGAGCATTCTCATTTCCTCCTGTTAACTCAACTGGTAGCAAGTAGATGTATATCACAACCCTCCCTTTCAAGCTCTGAACCAATGATTTAAACTATTCATTAGCTACTGCCAACTGATTCTTTCACTGATACCCTATACTCAGCCTGGTACATTACCTTTTTTTTTTCAAAACCTCTTCTCTGTTCTTTTTCGTGCTAATGGACTCAATACTCAACTACTAAATTAGATAGAAAGTAGATTCTTTTCTTTATCTGCTCTTTCTTCTAGGATCCAGTAAGTCACCAAGTACTGTCTACTCAACCCAAGAAATATTCCATGGATCCGTACTCTGTTTTGTATTACAAAGGCCAATAAATTAATTTTATTTTTTAATAAAACGTATTTGGTTGACATCAGTTAATAAAATTATATAGGTTTCAATTCTATGATATATCATCTGTATATTGCATTGTGTGTTTACCACCCAAAGTTAAATCTACTTTCATCATCATATTATGACCTCCTTTGCCCTTTGCTACCATTCCCACCACCCTTCCCTCTGGTAGGCACCATACCGTTGTCTGTGTCTATGAGTTTTTGTTTGTTTTTATTGTTTGTTCATTTGTTGCTTTCTGTTTGATATCCCACATATGGGTGAAAACATACGGTTCTTGATTTTTTCTGTCTGACTTATTTCACTTAGCATGATATTCTCAAGATGCATCCATGTTGTTGCAAATGGCAGTATTTCATTTTCTCTTATGGATGAGTAGGATTCCATTGTATATATGTATCATATCTGCTATCTTGGCTACCAGAATAATGCTGCAATGAACATAGGGTGCAAATACCTTTGTGAATACATGTTTTAAAATTTTTCAGGTATATACCAGGAGAGAGGTTTCTGGGTCATATGGTAACTCTAGTCTTAATTTTTTGAGGAACCTCCATATGGTTTTCCATTTATTTTAAGAGCATTCTATTCAGTCTGTTTTTTTAAAAATCCATCCTTAACTCAGCAGTCAGAATTATGTGTATTTTAGATTGTTCATATCACTTTTTTCTACTTAAATGCCACTGATAATTCCCATTGAATCCCTGATTAATTGGAAAAAATCAAATATTTACTATACTCAAACTATCTCACTTTATATTTTCAAACTCATTTTCTCTGACTTTCCCCACTAATCCTATGCTAAACATGCTAGGCAATGTAACTTTGACAAAGAACACTTTCTGTACAAAATAGTTCCCAAACTGCACTCCATGAACACAACTGGTTTTGTGTATTTTTGTTTTGTTTTGTTTTTGTTTTTGGTCAGTGCTACCATTGTCTTTTGGACAGTATTTTTAGTAAAGTACAAAATTTAGCATTGTGTAAAATAAGGAAATTGGTTTCTAATTTATCATATCACATCTGTTGTATCTAATTTATCTTTAAGATACTAAGCTTTACTATTTGTGGAATTTGTTTTATGGCATGGTATGTGACAGTTTTCAAATATATTCCACATGTGTTTGTGAAGATATTAATTTCCTAATTGTTGGCTGCAGGATACCACATATGTCCTTTAGATTAATGTTGTTGTGTTGCTCAAATCATCTATATCATTATAAGTTTATGTCTGCCTCATTTATCATTTACTGAGAGAAATGTATTAAAATCTTCCATTATGATGGTCAATTTCTATTATTTATGTACACATGCACATACATAAATTTGAGATGATGCTATTAGTTGCATACATGTTTAAAACTATAGAATTTTGGTCTAGCCCATTATCTTATTCTTTATTCATAAACATATTTTTTCTTTAAGTCAGTTTTGTTTGAAAATTATTATAGTAACTTCTTTATTTTAAAAGTATTTGTTTGGCATACCTTTTCTATCCAATTATTTCCCATTTTTCTCTGCCTTATGTTTTTGATTTTCGTCTTAGAAACATCATATAGAAGGAATTTAAAGAAGAAAGATTAATTCTGTAATATTTTTTATTTTAACTTCTGGGTTTACAGCAGAGATTGGTAAAATATGATCTTCAGACCAAATAAGGCAGTCTCTCTGTTCTGGAAAATAAAGGTATATTGGAACTGAGCCACACCCACTCATTTATATATTGCATATTTATATATTGCATATTTATATACTGCATATTGCTGACTTTGTGCCACACAATGACATAGTTGATTAATCATGACAGAGACCATATGGCCAGCGAAGCCTAAAATATTTACTATCTGTCCTTTTACAGAAAATATTTGCTCACTTATGGATGAGTAAATTAATATTCATGATAACTGCTTATATATTTGAATTTTGTTTTTTATTTGATTTGTACTTATATTTTTCCTGTTTTCATTTGCATTTAAAAAATACACTTTCTCTGTTCTAATAAATTGGAATTTATAAACTCTATTTCTTTATATTTGTCACACTTACTGTTGGTCCCATAACACATAAAACAGTATAAATCAGTAACTTGGTCCTTCAGATAGTAATAGAATTTGAAAATATTGTAATGTTATTGCCTCCTTCATATCTTAGATGTCATTTGCTTCAAAATTTTAGTTCGATTTGTATATTTCACAAGATAGGCATTAATGACATGTTTATGTTTGTTTTATTTATTTATATTTGCATTTTGTTTACTAATTTTTTGTTATCCATCCTTTTTCATTTCATACTTTCATTATGAATTTATTTCATTTATTAATGTATACCCTTGATCAGTTTTTTTTACTGTTGATGAGTTCCTGTAGTATTTTTAACATATTATTTCCTTTTCATTCTTGAATACCTAGTACAGTGTATATTTAGAATAGAATGCTACTTTATTTTGATAATTATTTTGTCTTATGCTTTAGAAAGTACTTCTCCATGATCTTTTGGTTTTCATCAGTGCCCTTTAGAAAATTGTTACTTATAATGGTCTTCCTTTTGTAGGCATATTTCTCTTTTCAATAGCTGAGTTTAAGATTAATCTTTGTCATTTATGTTCTATAATTCCACTAAAATATGTATATGGGAACATCTTTTATTTTGTGGGTTTTTTTGTATATTTTATTGGGTGTGCTATTACAGTTGTCCTATTTTTCTCCCTTTTATTGCCTCCACCCTGCACCCCATCCCATCATCCCCACACCTCTTAGTTCACGTCCATGAGCTGTACATATCAGTTCTTTGGCTTCTTAGTTTCCTATAATAGCCTTAGCCTCCCCCTGTCTATTTTATTTTATAATTTTTGTCAACATTTTCCTGCCACCACTTTCTTTAGTGTTTCCTAAGTGTAAATATTTATGTTGTTTATCTCTTAAAAGATTTCCAACATTAAATCTTCAAACATTGTATCTCTCCCATTCTTCTTACTCTCTCCTCTAGGAACTTCAATTACATGTACATGTTTGGTGAATTCTAGGTAATTTCTTCAGATCTACCAGTTTACTAATTATCTCTTTAGTGGTCTATAATTTGTTGGGTAATCTATCCAATAATTTTTAAGTTTTATGTACTCATTTCTTATTTCTATGAACTTAATTTAATCTTTTTAAATAGTCTATTCTTTTAAATGGTTTTGGATATCTTTATTAATTTTATTTCTCTAGACTTCTCAGGCTCTGTCTATGTACCAATGTGTAACACCCCCACAATGTGTACATAGTAAGAATCCTTGAGCAAATACTATACTAAAAAATGTTCAACTGTAGATAAATATTTCAATATACCAGGAACTTGTCCACAGTTTTCCCCTCCCCCAAGAAAATTACTGTCATTAATTCTTTGAGTATTCTCCGAGAGGTTCTTCATAGAAACTTTTATTGGTACAAGAGAAACTGTATATTAAGCATATTGTTCTCCCTTGTTTTGCCACTTAATGATCCTCAGGCATTATAAAAACTTGGAAATTGTCATAATTTTTAATCTTTTGATGAATGCTTGAATTGCTTTTAGTTTTTTGTTTTTATAAGTCTGAAAATGAATTGTATACATATACTTTTTGTATGTGTAAAAGCAATATTAAGATAAATTCTTAAGTAGGTTTTAATTTGTAAGAGTGTATATTTTTAAAAATTTTGATGGATATTGCCAAATTCCTCTGCAAATGTATCAATTTATACTCTGAGCAGTAATGTAATTTCACACAAATTAGTGCTTTAGGTTAGTAGAAGTGGTCATGGTATGTTTTTGTAATTCTTGTTGTTTCGTGTTTTACTTTGTTTGATTTCTGGGAGAAAAAAAGACAGAGGTACTGAACTGTAGTCCTTCCATATTTATACCACAGTGCCTTTTATAAGATTTTAACTTGGAAACCAGTTGTACAAAAAAATAAAACTTTAGTGAGGTAATTTAGAAAACAAAATTATTTTCAGAGAAACATAGGAAAGTGATAGAGTCCAAAGTGATAAGGTCACTGGTCTCTGGAGATACTGATAAAATATGCTTACACTTTATTTTTCCAGTGACAAAAGGTGATGAGCCAACTAGTCCTGAATATTATTCACTACAAGGTCAGTTCAAGCAGGGAATTTAAGAATCATAAACCTATGAAGCATTTCACAGAGACTTTCTTAAGCAAGCTTGGAACAGCAGAACTTTTGTGAGGAAGAAAGGAAAAACAACTTTAATCACGATTTCAGTATGGACATAGACCTTGGTGGGTCAGAGTTTTCACCTTGGAAAAAAAACGAATGAGTCATGCAGCATTAATCTACTTAAACAAGTGATACATACCATCTTTGATTTGTCCCTTTGAGAGTGATTTTACAAGGGGGCCAGGGGGCCAGCATCTTCTTCCATCCTGTGAAAATGCACTGATTGTAAAAGTGGCTCACAGAAATGCTGTTTCCCTTACTGGAGCAGAAAGAAGAATGTCATGTATGGCCGTAAGTTTGAGTGATTGACTTCTTCCTTCTCTTTATAAATTCTGGCTCCTTCCATGTTTCTAGAACTTGCTCACACTTTAAACAAAGAAAGGTTATTGGAAGAATTAACCAAAGGCCTAATTTTGTTCAGAAAATGAGAGCACAAGTATACTTATATGATGCTCTTCACATCCCAGGCTATTCCTATTGGAATAAAAGATATTAACCTTATATTATAATTAAAATATGATTACTATGAATGATCTAGAAGTTTTATATTAGTTTACTTACTGGAACTCACAGAATCAAAGTATTAATTTTCATGTCTGTAAAATTGAATGCAATTATTTATACATGATTATGTTTCTTTTTTCAGAGTATCTTCTCCCAGACAACACAATATTCAAGTCAATGTGTGGTCAATAATAATGGCATATGAAAAGCTCTAAAACTATGAACATGACTAAGTACCTTTTATGTCTATAAATCTGAAACTACTTAGAAGCCTCTAAAATTTATGAGTACTTCAGGTATTATAAATTTTTATTAAGTGTGACCTTTAAAACTAAAGTTTTTATTCACGTTATGGGTGTTTTTTTTACACAGCTAATCTGACTCACACCAACCTTCCATATAAACAATGACTGCCAGAGTACAGCTCATTTGATAATCATATACCCTGAAGGCAATGAATTCAAGCCTAGTGTAAAGTTCACTTGAATTGTTTAATAAGCACTAACTATACAACTTCCATGGGAGGGTGCAAAGAAAAAATGCAGCAAGTTCATTTCCTATATATTCCTTGATGATTATCTCTTTTAGTAGATATCTCCACATCTATCCCATTTGGGCAAACATTGTTGAACTGCCAATGCCTTATTCTTCAAAGAAAGTTGGAAACAAAGTAGAATTAGCTTGGTGAATTTAAAAGTTGAAATTTATTATATAAAGTGATTTTTTTAAGGTGGTAAATTTTTCTTGATTCATTCTGGTACATTTTGGCTGGTTCCTGGAGATTCTTCATGGCATACGTCATTTCTTCTCTTAGAAGACACATCATTTCCCCAAATAGATTATGTTTAGATTTAATATTAGTTTTTGATCTGCTGTCTAGAAGAGAAAAAGTATCCTGTGGGGGCTCATTTTGCCTAGAAAAGTGGAGCTCTTTACATTATCTCCAAACAAGAAGCAGGAAACACAAGTTTTAAACCAGGAGGAGAAAAATACTTCTGCAGGTCTGTGTGTTAAGGGCAATTTGGAACTCAAAAATTTTGAGTACATCAACCTAAATTCCCATCTTATGTCTCAGTCTCACTCCTTCACAATCAGGGTGTTTCTTGAAGATATAATCTTAGCATAGCAGACTTGCTGGGGTTGAGAATTCTTCTCTGCACCTTTGTTGTTCTTTGTTGGTCTGAAGCCTGATTCTCGGCCTTTTCTGCATTCCGAGTGCCATATATGATAGCGTATATAATGCCATATTTAGCCTTTCTGTTTTGTATTTATCTTTAAAATGATGATTAATTTACCTCGGCCTGCCATCGTCTTAATCTAGTGCATCCATTGCTCTGAAGGGCATCTAATTTTATAATTCTTATGATTATGACTTCCCCTAGATCTCTCCAATGCCAACAATGGACCTTTCCTTTCACTACTGTGTCATACCAGTTAACCACAGTAAAGCTGTAAGAGTTGCACTGCTAACTGGTAGTTGGGGTTACCTGTGCTCCACCAACCACCTGTAAAGCTGTCATTGCTGTCAGTCAGCCAGCAAGCGATTCTGTATCCTGGGGCTACTCATAGCAACAACTGTCATAAGGTTTTCTTTTTCTTTTTTTTGTGAAACAAAGTCTAAGATGGAGATTTGCACAAAGTGCTTTACTGAGGAGTGCTTTTCGGAATAACATTTGTAAGCAAGAGGAAAACACTGAAGTGTTAAATAGTGTCAACAAGGAACTCAGCTGATCACATTGGGATCTCTAAAGCTGAGATATCGCTCCCAAGTTCTCTCTGTACACACACACATACACACACACACACACACACTCAAATATATTTATGTTCTTAAATTTACTCTTTTGTATCAAGAAAGGACATGGAATTCAGAGTCAAATTGATCTGCCATTAGATGACTGCCTTTGTGCAAGGGATCATTTGAAATTAAAGTGACAATGTATCTCCTATAGGGTAATTATCAGATATGGGTGAGATAACATAAAGCATTTGCCTAGAATGGGACCTAGCAAATATTATTTGGTTTTAAAAATAGTAGTTTCTCTCACCATTTCTTCATTTTGCTTCTGTTCCTCATGTCTTGAGGTCATTTCATTTTTTACAGTTATTTCTATGCTAGTTTTAGTAAAGAGCTTATAGTTGAAAGCTATCAAATTTTACTTGATTAGCAGTATCAGCAGAAATTTGAACTAGGTTTTCTGAAGAACACCAGTCAATATCTAAATCTGGGAGGTGCATAATTATAATGACATATCATTTAATAAGAAAGTAAAGAGTTATGTACTTTAAGTGAATATTAAAGAAGCAAATGATCATGTCTCAAATATACTGAAAAGTGCCATAACGGCATGACTATGGTTTTATGCCCAGCAAACATTCCTCACTCATTCTGATTCCTGAAGATATTTTCTTATGGCAAATCTAAGTTGTACAGTTTGATGGGGTTGTTTCGCAGCCTCATTCTTCCCCTCACTCCTTCCACAACACAGACATGTAATCCAGGCACAGCTGTTCAATACTGCTTTCTCACATGATTGGTTGAAGGATAGCCCCACTGCAGGGCCAAATAGGACTTTCCCTGAGATTTATGATGCTAAAAGAGAAAATATCTCTCATACTTTGGCTCACAAAGCAAAAGAATATAAGTTTGGGGTGTTAGCTACCATCTTTTCTGGCATGTAGGAAAAAACCTTCTTGAAAAGGAGTCTCACACAAAGAAGAAAGCATCCATTCTGGAGATGGAAAAAGACTGGGAAAACAACATTCCAAACACTGGATCCAGGTGGGTTGTAATACAGACCCACCTTCGGACATTTCCACTGCGTAAGCTAAAGCCCTCTTTTAAAAATCATTTATAAGTTAGGTTTCTATCACTTTCCACGAAAAATGCTACAACACAACACATAAAAATAATTATTAGGATATTTTTGAGCATTTACTACATTAAAAATTATTTTTGATTATAAATATCCCTCATGTAATCTCATTGCATAGAATTACGACTAGCACAGTACAGACATGCTCTGAGCATTAGTGGGGTGAACTATATTATTCAGAGGCATAAAATTAGACTTTAAAATGGGTGATACAATAATGTTAATGGAAGAAAAAGTGTGTTGGTGCATATTTATGTGTGTACATACATGTGTGTACATATATTTTTGGGGGGCAGAAGTATAATGAGGCATATCCATTATTCTTCTTTAAGTTCCCTATTACACTTCCTTAGGCAATTTAGAGTTTAAAGAAAAGAAAATGTTTAGAATGTAATAGCATAGTTCCATTTTTGGTTCTACTAATGTTTTTGACATAAATAGTATCATGTATTCTCAGCCTACACTTTATCAAGAATAGTTGTTTCTGATATATTGACTAAACTATGTAGTAGAGATTTGTTTAAAATAATTACTGTACTTTTATGTGTCAATTTTTAATACAGAAATGTTAAAATATGTCTTAAAAATTAGAAGTCATATAATATTTGGGAAGATAATGTAAGTTGCTTTGGGAAATAAATGAGAAGCATGTTAGCGAGCATCTCCAAAGGCATTATCAAGGCCCTTGAAAATGAAAATAGAAGTTATTCTATATAATATCTTAAAAGAGAAAAGAATTAATTTTCTTTTGACAAGTAGTATGTTTTATATCTTCAAAATGGAGATTTTATTCACTTAAATATGTTTTGTTGGTCAATTAATATAATTACATATTACAAATGTAAATTATTTCAATAGAATAACAATGCTTTTAAAGGCTAAATATTTTGAGAAACATTTGAATGTGTGCCCCACTTGAAAAACTGTATTTAGTGCTCTCACTGTGAAACAACCTATGCTTTTCAATAACTCATTTATTTGAAAAAGCAATTAATAGCTCTCCAACTCATTCAGAAAACGTTTAGGAAAACTGACAGTAATTTGATAGAGAGAAATGTTGCCACACACTGAAATTAAATATTAAAGACTGGAACGAGATCTACAAACTCGGTAACTGGGAAGCCATGCACCGCTGACAATGTTTGCATCTCTCCTATTTTTCCTTTGTTGTTTTTCTTTTCTCCTTTAGTACTTGGATTCCCAAAAAGACTTTAATTTTCAAATAATAAAGGTTTCTATACTAGGACCTTCAGTTTTTGCACCCATATTAGATCCTTTCATTATTTCTATTATGGTCTAAGTAGAAACATTAATATTTTCTGAGCTTCAGGTTCTCTTCTATTTTAGTAGGAATCATGAGAGCATTAGAATGTGTTAGGGTAATCTACCTGGAGGTGATCCTATCCAAATGTAATTGTTGCTTAGCAATAACTTAAAAGTTAGTTAAGTCACTATAAGAATTTGGGCTTGTCATATTTCACCAAAAACTGAGTAATGATATGGTCATTTGATAATATTGAAACTGAAGTTTAATTCTTATGCATATGTCAAATATGCTAAAAGTTCATTGGCTTTATTTTACTCAACCTGAGACCAGAAAAAGAGGTTCCATCAAAGAAATAAATAATTAATATAATTAGGTACTTTAATAACTGTTAATCCCAAAAACTGTGAAAGAAGATAGTCAATGGTTAAGAAATAGTTTTTGTTTTGATTTGGTTTGTTTTTCTGACTACTTCTATTTATGAAATTACTTCTACTAATTAACTCATACTGATAACCCAATTTTCTAGAAAGAAAAGATAGTGTTCCCAAAGCGGAAAATTTATTTTATTTTTCACCTATGTTGAGTCCAATATGTAATATTTGTATTTTTCAGAAATCTAGAAAAACAACATAAACACAAATATTTTGTCTTTCTCTACCCAAGTGAAGTAAGTAACATCCTATTGTCTTTCAACTTTTTAGCTGGGATCATCCATCAAAATATAGTAATAATGTTTTTTATAGAAGCAATTATTTCTAACTGCTGATTATATCAAAATTTCACTTTTGAATGCCAGTAGCATTAATTAATAACAGGACAGCAATAAAAAATTTACTATGTTACTCTATTCCTATATTATTTTGAGAATAACTAAATTTATTATGCCTTTTGAAATAATATTGAATATATTTAGGTAAACAAGCCTACGTTTGATTCTAGAGTTATAGCAATGAGTTTTAATATGGAGTGCTGCAGAAGAACTCATTTACAAAATTTCTGATTGTTTTCTCCAGGTGTGATAAGGAAATATATAATAATTTTGCAACCTGAATAATGTAGGCTGGCCTTTTAAGTTTCTGTTTCTTCATAGAAGCATAGGTTTGAAATATGTTAGGTATGAAATATTACAGTAGACATAGTGAAGCAGCTTGAAAGTGATACCTTGATTGGTTTTATAAGATACATTTTGTTTACTGTATTTCCTAAGCATATGTCTAGAGGTGTGTAAGGATGATTTCAATTTCAAATAATATCACTGCCGGTATTAACCACTAATGATTCTGGAAAAACAAGTCCCTTTTATATAGTTTAGGTCTGTAAATATATTTTGCCATATCTCTGGGTTGCATGTCCTACCAATCCTATCTTCCACAACCAATTGGAAGTTGCAATGGACACTAAACATTAGCTATAGAAAGTCTATTTCATCAATATATACTTCCATTATTATCTTATTCTTTGATTACCCTGATGTCCAATACCCTTAACCTAATTTACTCATAGGTTACATTCTGGGCTTTAAAGTCTGGCTCTGTTTTTGATTTCTCACCTTGTGCAAGTTCTATACCATAAAGTATTTGATAATCATGCTGTTGTTTGGAATGACTCCAATTTCCATCTACTGATCTTGAATGAAGCTCTTACCCAGTTCTGTACACAAATTTATCTTGAGCATTTGCAATTGAAAAGTCAACATTAGAAAGAATTTTAATAACTTGTATATATCATAAAAGCATGAAAACTACACAAGGTCATAGCCTGAAGTAAAATTGTAATTATCCTTGAAAATTCATGCACGTTTGCTTTGATATTAAGAAACAATAGGACCTGGGGTGACCCATCTGGAATAAAGGTTAAAAATTTTTTTAAATATAGAAATGCAATAAAAGAACAACACTCTGGACTAGAGCTAAAACACTCATTGTCAATACTACATAAAAAAACTAATAAGAAAAAATTGGTACTTAATTCTAGAACCATAATCTAGTTATAAGCATATATTTTATAAATATACTGGAACATATATATTTTATGATATTTTAATAATTTATATATAATAGTCATTACATAGTGTAAGTTTAGTCTTTTCAACTAAATTTTAGTTTTGCTTAAAAAGTCACTGGTAGGGAAAATATTTTGTATTTTTCCACAGTGTCTTTTCCTTGGATTAGGTTTGGATTACCTATACAAAGTTGAACAATTATTTCTACCGAGGCATGCTTAACTCTGAAAGAGAAGTCTTAACAAAGAACAGCTTGTGATGACTGCACTCTACCTACCTAAAGCCATAGGCTTGTGGGTCATGGTGCATTAACATTTGTATAAAAACTAGCAGAAATCTCAGAATAAAATATATTCCACCAAGAAAATATTTCAGCACACGAAGATTATGTCTAGATTTGTATGCATCTTGCACTGCATATTTCAGTATCCCAGTTTTATCATTTTTCTCTTTCTGGTTTATTCTTATTGTTGGCAAGTAAAAAATGCACCAGAATAATACATTAAATTGAGTCTAAGTCTCTAAAATGTAACTGGTTATTAACATCTGATTTTGATATTATAAAGGAAAAGTTCTAAAACAGAAACTTAAAACCAATACTTGTCTTGGTTAATTTATTTTCTTCATTGGAAAATATAACTTAAGTCTATGTCTTAAATAAAGATAACAACATGATGTGATAAGCTGAGAGCATGTGCATATTTCAAAGGAGAGTTAAATTCTTAATGTTCCCACTTCTGAAGGAGAGTAGATCAGTATAACCTTTCTTGGATAACCTGGTAATCTGTAATGAAAGCACAATACATTTCCAGAAATAATATTTCAGTGTGCTTTTCCTGTTGCTACTTGGCTGGCAGCTATTCCGATTGACAGTGCCTGTGTCATACAGGTAATTCATACTTTTGGATATCACCTCCATGAGCCAAAAATTTTTCTTCTTGGTGTATGCTCTAACTCTCTCTCTCTCTTTCCCTCTCAGTCTATATAAATAATAACATAAATATAAATATAAGTTTAAACATATATATTTATAAGATCAGAAATTACAGTTAAAGATACTTTACCAACATCTGTAGGCATAAGAAGATTTTGATATGAGCAATTATGTTGTATAAGTTTTCATTGGAAGCTGGAACATTAAGTTACCAACTGCTGCTTCCATACGGGGCCTGGTTGGCCCACTGCTTTAGGTAAGGTGTTGCCGGTGGTGTTTCCACAATCTAACACCCAGCTGTTAGGTATGCAGCCTGAGAACTCTGTGGTATTAGCCCTTCCAGTTATGATTATGCTCTAAGGGACTGATTCACAGTGACTGATCTCACAAAGAAAAAGACAGATAAACTAGACTGGCAATTTATACCTTCACAATGACAGAGATATCTGGCAGGATAAACAGCACCTGTCATTTCCCTGGATTCTGCTTCCTGATTGTAAATCATCCCAGGGTAAACAAATTATAGTTCAGAAGGCTGATCTGTGTGCCTTGGGCTAAAACAAAAAGCCATATATTTTAGGGATATTTAAATATATGACTCATAATGTGATAATTTTTTTCTGCTTGAAAGATATTTTCACCTAAATAATGATAATTGTCCTTAAAATTTGTCACCCTTTCCCTTTCCTGAACAATAGAAATATGTGTATATTCTATTACTTGATTTTTTAGATGAAGATAATTGAAAGCCATAGAGACAACTTTTCTTTTTTTACTGCTTAAAGTTATATTGGATATGTTTTGATATATTTGAAAATTTCCAATGTGATTAGTTTTTCTTTTTTTTTGGGCGCACACGTGATCACAGGGAAAACTGTTGTCAATCTGACTATGCTTGAGAGAGCAATTTGTTTGTTCATTCAAGATTCTTTCAGCAAACTCATATTACCTGACATGTTAGACATTGACAGAGACAAAAATATAGCCAGTCCTGGCTTTCAAAAAGGTAACAGTTCAGGTGATTTTGGAACAAAAACAATATGCTTGTATAAAATTATGTTTTGTCTAATAATGAAAGTCTATGCCAAGAAAATACATCTTTACAATTTCTTTTAATTACTATAAGTATCAAAAGGCCGAGGTGAAACTAATTTACATGCCAAATGAGGAAACTTTGGGGTGCCAATGAAGACCGTCTACAGCCTTGTCTACATGCAGGCTATTCAGAGGGAAACGTTGCTCAATTATTTGGCTGTGGGTATGAGAGTTACAACTTCTGAGTGAAGAGGGGAAATAAAGGACACTCCAGTCTCTGAATGTCACCAGGATGGAAGAGAACCTGACCAAGGACAATGGTTCAGGGTCAACACATGAGGGAAATGTAGTATAGTACGTAGAACAAATCTCTGTCTATAGTTCCTAGACAGAGATTGTTCTATTCAAGATTTAGCTTTTCTTTGAGAGCTTCCAAAGAACTGAAATAGTTAATGTAGAGAGAACCCTGTACAACCAACAAAGTAAGTGTTACAGGGCAGAGAAAAGCAGTAAATAGAGTTGAAATTCTAACGAAGTCATGCCTGGTCCTTAATTACCATATTTATACCACTTCAAGAAAAAACATCCTGCACCAGGGGATGAGCGGGGTAAAAGGAAGGCGGCTGAAGAAAAGAGAAATCTGTAGGCCTTGCATCAGCAGCAACTAGGGGGTCAAGTGACAGAGATACTGGGTTCCATTATGGATGTCTTCAGCACCAAAAATGTTCCCCTTTTACCAATAACTTAATGCTACTGTGAAAAACATCTTGTCCAGTGAGACCTACATGTTACTCTGTTAGGGACAATATTTTTCTGAAACCCCAAGGTGCTTGAAATGGGAAGAAGTTCAATATAGAAGAAAATTATTTATTACCCATCTGAGTTTGTGGACAAAGATTTATTTATTTTCTCTTCAAATAGCAACAGCACATTTAACAAATTAGCAAAGTAAGTCACAGAATGTTTAAATGCCTTACCTACGGCCCCTTAGTCCTGTTCAGTGTCCCTCCTCTACATTTATGCAACATGATGTGAGAGGGACTTCCAAATTAATCATTAGAGGGACTTCGTTTTTTCATCCTTGAAATTTTAAATGTAGTGTTTTAATTAAGTGATTAAAGTTATTACACATCTTTTTCATAGACTGGAAAATGCAGAAAGATAAAAATTATCTCTATTTTTTCTACTTAGACTTTAACATTTTAAAAATTATGTTGAATTTTTCCAGTCTTTTATTATGTTTTTGTGTATATGTATGAATGTGAGTGATTTTATGACTTTCATACAACCTTTTGAAAACTTATTTATCACCAATACATTGTGACTATATTCCCATTACCTTAAATAATTTTATATGTATTTCATAGTGTTGTACTGCATCAAAACTATTTTAATAAAACTCATATTCCTGTATATTCAATTATTATCTATCTAGACTAATATAATAATCAAAACTTAAATTAACAGCTTTAATAAATTCTTAATGGTTTCTTAAGAATAAAAAACTTAGAAGTTGAGTTATTAAATCAAAGTTCTAAACATATGTAATATTCTTTTTATAAGTTGTCAAACTGCCCTCCAAAACAACTGTTCTAGTTTCCATTGAGTAGCTTCATATGGATTTTAAAAACAAATAAACAAACAAAATAAGTTCTATTTTTGTCTCCTTGAAAACAGGTGTTAGGTTTGCTATTACATTTTATTTTCATAGCTGCAAAAAATTATAACATAGCTAGCAAATTGATTTGAATAGGTACTATATGGTTCAGCCGGTAAGCAAAAATATTTGTTTTATTCTTGAAAGTTTAAAACTGGGTTAGGTTATCCTTGTAGAACAAAGGTGAATTTTGTTTTGTTGTTGTTTTGCTTTTGTTTTTGGTAACTACATTGAAAGTATATTTTCATCTGTCTAGCTGAAATGACCTCATTTTTAAAATAAGTGAGTAGCAACTTTAGGGTTTCTGTAAGAAAATGAAGCAACAGAATTTAAGTTCTTAGTACCATACCAATCAAAACATATGCAATAGTTTATGCATGATGTACTTTGCTTTTGAAAACACCTTGATTTGTAGGATCCTAACTGAAAAAATGAGGGAATGGTCATGGGCCCGCACGTTTAATCTGGCATTTATCTTTGCATTAAGGATAAGGCCTGCTTTTCCAAACACCCAACTATAATGGTGTTAGGTAGTTCCAGTCTGGCTTCTCTATCTTTATGATTTCAAGATGTTCTTTCTGTGGAATTTAGGGTCTTTATCAGGAAAAGATATGCAGCAATTGCTAATTATTTCTGACCCGCACAACAGTGGATCTGTTTTCTTGAACACAGTTAGAGACGATGTGTGTGACTAAAGGAGAGGTGCGATTTCCCTGTTAGAAGCCAGCTTTTAAAAATGAAAGCACAAAAACTTATTCAAGTCCTTCCTAAAATGAGTGAATATGACACGTATAAACTTCTACACAGTCTTTCAAAATCAAATTATGCTTTTGTTCTCAGAGTTTCAGGGGAACTTGTTTTAAATTTCCACACATAATTTGCAAATGTTTTACATCCTCACAGGTGGTATATTTCTTCAGAGTTCAGGCTTTTGTGTTTATTTATTGATTGTTGGTTTTTAGTGCCTTGATTTCTTTTCTCTTCAACGTTTTTTAAAGGTTTTATTTATTTATTTTTAGAGAGAGGGGAAGAGAGGGAGGAAGAGAGGGAGAGAAACATCAATGTGTGGTTGCCTCATTCGTGCCTGCAACCCAGGCATGTGCCCTGATGGGAATTGAATCGGCGACACTTTGGTTCACAGGCTGGCACTCAATCCACTGAACTACACCAGCCAGGGGCTCTCTTCAACTTTTTGTATTAAAACTATTCAGAGTTAGTTTTCAACAATCTGAATTTAAACACAAGTAAATAATAAACCCACAAACTAAAATAATATCCTTGATTTTTCACTATTTTAGGTGTTAGTGTAATTTAAACACTATGAATACAATGGTTTAAGAGAAATACTTATTTTTCCTGAATCACAGGCAAAATAAGACTCAAAATTTGCTTCAAATACGAACTTAGTAAGTTAGAGAAATGAAAGTAACTTCCATGTCTATGTATTGTAAAGTCTGAAGTCTTTACTATAAAAACAGATATTGTCTAAAAGCATTATAAAATTGCTTCATGAACAATTAACATATGAACAGTCCTGCAGTCTGCAAATAACAATCACATGAGGGAAAAAATTAAAACTAAAACAAGAATGATCAAACATGTTAGCTTCCTGAGTTTTCCCAATGGAACTCTCTATTTACAGAAGTTATTAGTGGACACTCAGATTTGAAACAGGGCCCCTGTTAGTCACGATCCAGTAGTCTTCCCCTAGGCGATACCTGCCATTACTAAGCTTCAGTTTGTTCTTTTCTCAGTTTTTATCTTTATAGCAATAATAATGCCCTCAGCATGTTAGAAATAAATCAACTAACTAAAAATAAGGGAGGATTTATATCTGCATTAACAATGTCATTGCCCAGGTTTTGCCTTCATTTAATAAAAATAAGTGGTCAATACCTTTAAGATATTTCATGGAATTATGATAAAACATTTGTTTTTGAAATTTAAATTTTCCTAAGTTAATCAAATGAAAACCAATTTATAAAAGCAAAATAAAAATTTTCAGGTTTTTAATAATGTCATAGTGTTGGATTTTATATTGTACCCAAAAGCTTAAAAAACTATGAAATATATGGAGATACTTTATGTGGAAATATATGAACTCATATGTTATAATATTTTCTCTTTTATACTTTAATAATCACTCAGATTCTATAGTCAATATTTAACCTTACTTGCTCCATAATATAATATTTCATCTTTTCATCGCTCTCTGTCTTATTCTATCCATCCACTGGTAAATCTTATTTTTATATGTTTAAAAGTAAATTATAGACATCAGCATACTTCCTACTAAATACTTCAGTGTACATGTCATTATTATTAAAGTTTAATGTTTGCGTATAATTCTTTCTTGAGGTAAAATTTATATGCAATGAAATGTACAAATCTTAAGTGTATTATTCAGTGCATTCTGACAAATGTATAAACCTGTGCAACTGAACCTCTATGAAAATACCAAGCATTACCATTATCCAAGAATTTATCTCACATTCGTTGCAGAACATATCTCCCATTACCCAGAGACAACTCTTGTTCTATTTTTTTTAACCACAAGTTAGTTTAGTCTCTTTTTCAACTTCATATAAATAGAATCATACAAGATAAACACAAATAGAATTATATAATATTTGATCAGTCATGTGTGGAATATCTCTTTGACAGCAAAGGAAATAATCAACAGAGTAAAAACACAACTTATGGAATGAAGGAAAATGTTTGTAATCTGTATATCTTATAGGGGGGTTAATCTCTAAAACACATAAAAGGCTCACACATCCTAATAACAAACAAACAAAAAATGC
The DNA here is from genome assembly GCA_004026545.1 of Mormoops blainvillei. NCBI lineage: Eukaryota > Metazoa > Chordata > Mammalia > Chiroptera > Mormoopidae > Mormoops > Mormoops blainvillei. The sequence goes on along the minus strand of PVJD01004762.1, from coordinate 82,936 downwards.
CCCAATTAATAAGTAGGCTAAGGACTTGAATAGACATTTCTCCAAAGACATTAAAATGATCAATAGATATATGAAAAATGCTCATTGTCACTAATCATCAAGGAAATCAAAATAAATATCATGAGATATCAACTCACACCTGTCAGGATGACTATTATCAAAAAAATAAATAATTAGTGTTGGCAAGGCTGTGAAGAAATTGGAAGTACTGCATACTGTTGATGGGAATGTTAAATGGTATAGCTGCTATGGAAAAGAGTACGGAGGTTCTTCAAATATTTAAAAATAGGACTACATATGATCCAGCAACCCTGCTTCTGTGTATTTATCCAAAAGAATTGAAATTAGGAGCTCAAGGAGTTAGTAGCACTCCTATATTCCTCACAGGTCTATTCAGAATAGATAACATGTAGAAACAACACAACTGCCCATTGACAGATGATTGCATAAAGACCATGTGGTATATACATACAGTGGAATACTATTCAACCTTAGAAAAAAAAGAAAATTTTGCAATATGTAACAACAAAGAGGGATCCTGACGCTGTTCTGCTAAGTGGAATAAGCCAGAAACAAAAAGATAAATAGTAAATGAGTCTACTTGTATTAGGTTATCTGAAACAGCCAACTTCATAAAACCAAAAACTACAATGGTTGTTGCCAGCATATGGGGGAAGATGGAAATAAAGGGTTATTAATCAATAAGCATAAAGTTTCAGTGAAGTCAAATAATGAGTTCTAGAGATCTACTGTACAACATTGAACTATATAGTCAACAGTAATGATTGCACACTTAAAATTTATTAAGAGGATAGATCTCATGTTAACTGTTCTTACCATAATAAAATTAAAAATGACTATTATGAAAATACATGCCAATAATATTAATAATTATGAGACAGATATAATTTACTGCAATCAATTTAAGATGATGTGAAGCTTAAATATCTTAAAATCATTAAGAAATTAAGTTTGTGACTAAAAATCTTCAAACTCATTCACATCCATTGCTCATAGAAGTGTACAAATGTACAATAGTGTAACCACTTTGGAAAAGGGCTTGACAATATCTTCCAAATAAAAACACACCTACCGTTTGAACTCTTTGGAGGAAGGGACCACATACCAGGGAATACAGGGAGCCACAAGAAACTAAAAGGTCAAGGAAATGGATTTTTCCCTCAGAGCGTTCAGAATGGATCGCCCCTACTGACACCTTGATTTTCACTCAGAGAAACTAATTTTGTAATTATGGCCTCTAGAATCCTAGGTGAATAAATTTATATTGTTTAAGCCAATAAATTGTGATAATGTTTTTAAAGCAGCAATGCAAAACTAATATAGTCTGATAAAATTATGTGTTGATAAAGATCTATGTTTTTTTACTGAAGGAAGCAAATTGAATTGATTTTACCACTATATAAATATCTTTTAAGTTCAACCTGCATTTGCAATGTAAGATCCAAGGATCCCAATCCTAAGTAGTTAAACATGTAAACGAGTAGATATGTGCAAAAAACTTCAAAATGTGTTGCTTGACTAGTAAGTAACTATGAACAAATAAAATAACCATGAATAGGAACATGGCAAAATAAATGTTGGTACAATAAAATAATTCAATAATGTTTAGCATTAAAAATGAATGACAACAGCTACTCACACCAAAATGGATATGTCATAAAAATATGTTAAGTGAAACAGCATTCTTTGAATAAATTAATAATGTCACTATTTTTATACATTTCAAAAGCAAGAAAATTTTTTTTGAACAGCCACACAATTTTATTCCATTTTTTTAGTCTCCTCTTCTTTCAGATTAATATGCCACGTGACCTTGTCCTTCCTCAAACTTTAAATACCTCTGTCCTTCTCTTCTCTCTAATGACCATGCTTCTCATGAAATTGATAAATCAGGTACAATTAGAAAAGACTACCTTATCTTCCTCCCTCTCACTCTATCAACCTCCCAGTATCTACACCTTCATGGCTTGCTTTTTTGCCTCTGGCAATGGATGAACTTTCACCATTATCCCTTTGTGACCAGAGTACCCCATTCTCCCTGGCCTAATCAATGATTTTACTCCCCTTCTTACTTTCTTTACTCCTGATTATTTCCTCTCTCCTTTATTATTTATTTCTTCTCCCCTGGACTGTTTCTCAAGAGCATATGAATATGATATAAAATTTCCCTTTTTACAGCCACCCTCTTGGGATGCCACGTGGTTCAATATGATGGCTCTCTAAGAGAAGTGGAAGGACATGAGCAGGCAGGAGCTCAGAGGCAGCTTCAAATTTGACAATGTGACAACTATTAAGGAGAGTAGAGAATTCACAGATGGAATGGCTTTATTAGGGTGACAACTTGGCTCGGCTATAATCCCCAGTTACTCAATCAAATACTAATCTAGGTGTTTCTGTGGAGGCATTCTGGAGACACAAAACCCACAGTCAGTTGACTTTGGTAACGGAAATTACTTTAGGTAATTTGGGTGTACCCAACTGAATCTATTTGAAGGCCTTAAAATCAAGGTTGAGGTTTCCAGGGAGAGAAAAAAAATTCTTTGCTCTATAAATTCCATAATGCTCATTATCTTCCCTTCCTGACTGTCTGTAGTGCATATTTGGACTTTTTAGCCAACCCTCATAATCATGTAAGCCAATGCCTTATAATAAATCATATATACATCTTATAGTTCTACTTCTTTGGTGAAATCTTGACTGTTACAACAGATGTTGCTTTATTATTTCCTTATATTATTTATATACAGAATCATAATTATTGTTCTTGGAGCGTAGTAATAGGTAGTCTTTAAGTATGCTTCATTTTTTAATTTATTACTGTGTTTTTAGATAACCAGGTCATGCAAAAATATATCACTGTTCAAAATGAAAGGCTTAATATTGTTTTGCAATAACCATCAATAAAAAGAAGGATTATATTTTCTAAATGAATTAAAATAATCTCATAATTCTGACAGAACATGTAAACTACTTATGTTTTAGATTTATAAAGCATTACACAATATTCTTTGCAAATCAGTTCTCATCTTAAAAAGTAGGCTTATTTTAAAGCATATATACACTGGTATCTATCTAGTGTAAACTCATAGTTTGTTTAAATAAAATATAGGAAACAGGTACAGGTATCTTAACAGTAAACACAAATGCACACACAGAGTAAAGCTTTAAAAGTGGATTTAGTTTCAGGTCATTGTTATTGTAGAACATTCAGGTGGAGTATTTGGAAGTCCCTCCCCTCCGCCACCCAGGCCAAGATGGTGGCAGGAGGAGGTTCTTACACAAAGTACCCAAAAAGCTAGCAAGATAATTGGACGGCTGGAAAACAAGCCCTTCCCCACCTCCAGTACCTAATTGGGGATGGGACTAGGGGAAGGGAGGCACCGGCACCATAGAAGTCAAAATGGTGCAGGGGGAGGTGCTAGGCCAAAGATGCCTGTCAGTCTAGCCTGAGGAAAGAAGGGATTTTTTGGGAGGTGGACCTGCCTGAAGCATGCCGAAGTTTGGGAAGCTGATTCGTAATTTTGAGAAAACACTTGGACCTTCCCACTCACACCCAAGCTAATAGAATCCCAGGGGGACAAAGAAGCTCTCTCTTGCTTGTGACCTGCACTTGCATGCTACAGTCACTTGTTATCTCATGGCCTCCAGGAAGGAGCCTCTCTTTCTCTCTGGCTCACCTGGTGATACTCTCACTATGGGTCCGTGCACTCTTTTGCCCAGAAGCACACAACTATGTGGCCCCAGCAGCTGCATGGTCCATGGTAGTATGGGCTCCACATGCGGGCTGTATGTGCAGGCTCCAGGAGGGAGCCTGCAACTCAAATTAACAGCAACTAAGAATGAGCTAAGTTACCTGGATGGGGAATAAAACCCCTTAGCAGCCTCCTGTGGGCTACAAAGGACTGTACTCTAAAATGGAGCGGGAACTCTGGATACTGGTTTTTATCTGGGCCTTACTGAAGACACTTGGACTTTTTCTATGGCAGAAAGAGGAGATGGTCTTTGAAATGGGAGCCTGCCATTCTCCCAGGCTGCACAGCACCTGAATAAACCCTCTGTCCCTTTGCATCAGCATCTTTCTCACAAGTTTGGCTTTTGGGGCAACAGGCAGCCAAACCTCTGTTTTTATTTGGTTCTATCACTACACTGCTCCTTCTTATGTTTACTGAGGGCTGCTATAGTGCCTGAGAAGTTACCCTTCACCTGTCTTTTTCAGCATCTTTCAAGAATGGGGCAAAACAGTGTTGGAAAAATACTAGTTTCAAAGCGCTTAATGGGCAGGCTATTTGCATAGCTTTCTGAAGAGGAGGCGAAAAAGAAGCCTGAAATGTCAATATTGCAGTGACAGCAGCAGCTTTTTTGTAGGATGGGAGAGTTGAAGAATGAACGATTACTTAATCAAATAATTCTATTCTGAGCATTCTATTTTCTTCAATCTTTATTTCTCATCTTATTAGCATTCATTCCTGTTGTAGGTTTGTAGATTTCTCATATTCAATTTTCTCTCCGGATTTTCCTCCTTGTGCAGTTTATCCTCTTGCTATGCCAATTAATAATGGTTATAGCAAGCACTTATATTGCATATGTCGGGGTCATATTTTGTTGCTTTTTCTCCTCAATATTCTCAATATTCCCAAATATTCTTCAGTACTTATGTGATCATAAATGATTACTTTATTAATTTAAAGTGTTGCTATTACTAACATTTTTTCATATATTCTATAAAATAGTGAGACAAACTAGGCCAGAAACATTATTTCTGGAAAATCATTTCAGTAATGCACAGCCCCTCAGTGCTATGGCAACTGAGGTGTGGTTGTAGTTACCACTTAACGACACAAGAAACACACCAAAATGTTCCAAACTGAAAACACACTTTGCATGTACAGAGAGGTAATTATAATAATAATATTAATAATGAAATAATAAATGACACCTCACCTGAAAAGAAATATATGTTTTCTATGATCTATATAGGCTGACTGAATTTAGGTAGAGCCATTAAATTAGATTAAAAACATCACAGGTAGTGAAGTATGAAATGTGCTTCTCATGAATGCATCACATTGGAAAACTTTATTGTAGTGAGACTAGCTCTCTTCAGAAATGCACTGTAAGATTTTTAAATGAACAAACCATATTAATTGTAAAGTATAATTATGAACTGTGTGTTTCTAGAGATCTTAGAGTTTAGCAAAAATTAAAGCAAACAGAATGAAATTATTTCTTTCTGCTTTCTCTGTTTTTATACATGGAATTCAAGCTCCAGAATCATAAGAATTGGTCAAATGCACTTATAAATGGTATTCTATTTTCTTCAGTCTTTATTTATCTTCTTATTAACATTCATTCCTGTAATAGGCTTGTAGATTTCTCATATTCAGTTTTCTCTCCAGGTTTTCTTTCTTGTGCAGTTTATCCCCCTGCTATACCAACTAATAATGGCCATAGTAAGCACTTATATTGCATATTTCGGGGTCAGGCATGACTCTAAATACATTATATGAACTAGTCCATTTAATCCTCACAACAATCTTATGAGATAATTTATTTTTATTTCTATATTACAAATAAATAAAATTGAGGTTAAAACAGTGACATTATATAATTTGTTAAAGATCACACATCTGGTCTGTGGGTAAGTGGTAAATGCAGAATTTTTATTTTATATATTTTTAAAATATTTCAAAATAAGTTTAGCCTCATTTATCATTCATCAACAAGTCATGTCCACTTTGAGGTTTTATATAATATCATTTCGCTTTTTTTCCAAGTGGATAGATAGTTTTTAAGCAAATGTCAGAAATATTATTTATTTGTAAATTTTTCTGCATGTATTTCTAGATTATAAAAGACTTTCTTAAACATAACAACAATGTCATTGTCAAAGCTGCAAATTAACAATTATTCCTCAAAAGCCAGGCAGTGTTTAAATTTCCATGACTGTCTCATAAACATACTTCTTTATTGGGTGATTGAATTAGAGTCCAAACAGCATCTGACTATTCCATGTTACTATTGTATTTTAAGTTTTTTTTAGTTTATAAATTGTCTCTCCTTCTGATTTTCACTGGGTTTATTTTATACAAAAAGTAGGTTTTATTCTGTGAAATTTTCCAAATTTCAGATTTTGCTAATTATATCTTGATTTTTTTTGCTGTCATCTCTATTAAATATGGTGTCATTTAATAGGTTCTCTTGTCCTTTGTATTCCTTGTAAACTGGTAGTCACATCTATAGACAACATGAGTGTGAGTGAATGTGTGTGTGTGTGTTGTTTGTTGTGGTTAGGTCTGAAAAACTATGCCATAGAAGGAGAGCTGAAGTTTGAACTCAGTCTAGCTCCTGAGTCTTTGCTTGTAACTTTTCTACTACATATTCTCACAAACGTCTCACCCTCCTTCCATCCTTATTCATGGCTTAGTTGTCTCTGTCTCTGTGGAGGCTTCTGTTATGCCACTGGGTTGTCACTGAACCTAAGCCTTCTCTTGCCTATAAGGTACTTACTTTGTATGGAACTGTTTTTGTATCATTTCTATGTCTCAAGAGATTAAAGCAATTTATTGCTGTATATCATCACTAATATTTTTAAATGAAATGATGTTCCTTTATCTTTGTATTTCTAGTATCTTGTCAATATATGAAACATAGTTGAGGGTACTAATAAATATTTGTGGGGGGAAATGTGTAAATAAATGAATGAATACAGGATTGACTGAAATAGGAGTGTTTAAAAACCACATAATATCTAGACAAGGAAGAATTAGGGTTAAAATTTGAAAGTTACTACTTTAAAATACCAGCTGCAGAAAAATCCAGAACCCCGAGTCAGAATTCCATGCAAATTGTATTGTGTTTTTGAAATGTTAAAAGAAAAGAAAAAACTGTAAATTGTATTTTAATAAGTAGGAAACAACTTTGAGTCATTTAATAAAAAGAAATCCATTACAAACACAGAGCCCTGAGAAGTAACATCAAGATAAAAGTAATAGTTCCAGAAAAGGAAGAGAGATGGGATGTTCAATAGCACTCATTGTGCCTCCAAGGGGAAGGAACAACTGCTTGTGTTCTGCTTTTTAAATTTTTTTTTACATTTTAAATTTTATATATTTGCCACTGTGCTCAAGATTCAATTTCCAGTGAGGGATCATCACATCATGAAAATTTAATATCATTTCTGACCTTGGACTGAGTGAATACAAGTTTCTTGACACATAGCTGACTGGACTGCATCCCATGGAAAAGAGACAATGACTCCAAAGCAGAAGTAGTGTTCCTAAGAAGGAAAAAAAGTATATTTTAGTTCCTTTACAAAATTCCCAGAACTACCAGTATTTCCAAAATATTTCTGAAGTGCTTATACTGAGGGTACAGCTAAGAACTAGACAAATATGAAACCTGCCTTTATGAAGTTAATCAAATGCACAGGTATTATAACTGTTCCAAAAAGGCAAGTGAAGAGTACCATAGAAACACAGGATAGGAGTAAGGAATTCAGCCTGGGGATTTGGAGAAGGCTTCCCTAAAGAATAAACATATAATCTGAATCCTGAAAGATGAGCGAGAATTACCTAAATAACAGAAAGGTGAAGAATGTATCAACCTAGAGGAATAAAGTGTGCCTGAAGGTGCCCAGGCGAGACAATGAACCTCCTTTACTGAACAGAGATAAACTCTCTCTAGATGTAGTGAAGAGACTGACTGAATGATTCAGTGGAAGACCTAGAGAAAAGCCAGGCCAGGGAGATTCCTGTGATGGTTTTGGATTTGATGTAAATGACAGAGAATTATCACACGGTTTTAAATAGTGGAGTGGCATATAAATTTTACAGCATTCACTCTGGTAGCAATATGATGAAAGGGTTGGAGGAAATGGGAGTAGAAATAGGTAGAATAATTCAACCAGTAGTCATGGGAATTAAGAGAAATGGGTTGTTATGAAAAACACTGAAAGATGTACGGGGTAAAAAAGATTAAAAAGATGGTGATAGATGAGATGAAGAAACTAGTTAAGAGAGTTTCCTATTTCTGACCTGAGTGAGAGGTTGGAGAGCAGGGCTATTTGTTGAGGTGAGATACACTGAAGAAACAACAGGGGTCTACAAGGGAGACAGAATATTTAGTTTTGATTTTATTACCTTGAGGTACTTGTGAACTAAGTAGGGTTGCCAAGTAGGGTCTTGAAATATAAATGGAGAACTCTGGAGAGTTGTTCTAGCTGCAATCACAGAGTTGGGTGAGATACAAATGTATGCAAGGTAATTTAAGGCATGTGGCATGTGGGCGGTATACATGGGGGAAAATGTACAAAGGGAAATGAAAAAAAGACTTTGAACAATTGGAAATAAAGCTTAAAAATTATCTGCTGGATTTAATTTCATAGAAGTAATTATTAATTTAAGTGAAGAAGATTCAATAGATAGGTGGGGATAGGGGCCAAATGGAAGAAAGTTAAGGATTGGATGTGAGGAACCATAAAACAAAAATATAGGACATTTGTTTTAGAAGATTTGATGATGAAAAGGAGGCAAGAGAAGTGGGTGATGACAAGGAAGAAAAGTTTTAATCCTGTCACCACTGGTAGTTGGAACTTTGGAAGCCCCTGTTGGCTGGTTGACATGTGAAAATCAGTATCTTTAGATGGGCAAGATGCTGAAATTGTATTATTTTTGTATACTGTGAGTCATTTTGTTTTGTATCAGTGATATTTAACTGTTTCAGCCCAGAAGAGCCAACCAAAACTGGGATTGCAAATACTACAATTTTTTGTAACACGATTCTTCAGGCAGCTATCATAAAAAGCAATGGATTTGGAACTTGTGATGATACCTAAGGTTGAATCTGGACTCAGAAAGAAGGAGTGCCATGATTGATAGTCATGCCTGCCACTAGCTCAGAGCTAGAGACTGACCCTGCCAAAGACTTGCTGACTCCAGCCTAGAAATGTCACTTGGTTGCATAACCTTTTTAAAGAATTGGTTAGTTGATAGCAAAGGCAAAATAATTATGATATAAATTCTCTTTATGCCTGAACTCCTGTTTATGCTCAAGGTATGATATAAAATATATTTGTAAAGCATGACCTACCTTTAATTTTTTTTAATCTAATGGTATTGACTCTTTTTATTTTGACAGTATATTTGAACACGGTTGTCTGGATTTATAATTACAGTTTTTTTATTCTGTACATTTACACAGTGGTCGAGATCGTTTACCTGCAATAGTTCTATTAACCTTAACTTTTCAACGTGAGCACATAAATATTTATTACTCAAATAAATATACTCCTTCTCTGAAAAACAGCTGATTGCAACATGTTTTGGTCCAATGTTGTCACCACGAGAAATGCATCTTTGTAGTTCAGTTGAGATTTGCCTGTGAATACAGACCTTGTGTGAATACAGACCTTGTCTGAACTGCAGATTATATCCACCTCATTGTCAGTACTGCACAGGGTCTGAATGTGTAAGTTTTATTTCCCCATAAGTGAAGAATTATGGCAGCAAAAGAAAGGCAATGGAGGAATAAGCAATGCATCAATTTTAAGGCAAAGCCTTCAACCCGAGTGTTAAATCTGAAAAGATCGGGACATAAAAGAAGGAAAAGAGATAAGGAAAGATCCCAGGCTATCTATTATCTGGGTAGGAATTTTCCTTTGCCTTGAAATGACAGATGTACCCCAGCAGTCTTGTTCAGTTTCCCCAAGAACACTACAGCTGGACTTCATTGGAAAGATAACTAATAGACAATTAGAGCATAATGGGGGCCATCTATTTTCCCACCATCTCTCTAGTATGCCAGTCAGTTGAGTCTTTAGAGGAATAAACTCACTGTTTAGTTAATCACTTTGGTAGCGATGCCATTTTGGTAATAGGTTTGTTTGCTTTTTTACCTAAATATACCTCATCCCAACACTAAAGTGTTAGATTATGAATAACACATTATGAAGGCAAATAAATTTTTAAGGCATATATTTTAAATTATGAGACAAAAATATTTCTCTCAATTAATTAATTCAAATGATATTAAGACATTATCATAAATGAATGTTACTCTTCACAGGATCTCACTTTATGTTACAGTTTCTAGAAACATCTTTTTATGTTTTTTTAATAAAAAATAAATATTGACTAAGATGAGACTAATTTAAATAAGTGCTTGGGAAAACGAAGCTCTTAGGGAAATGGCTTAGATGAAAACCCCAAAGAAAAAAGGTTTCATTGAAACTTGAAGAAACCAATTATTCTAATGGGATAGTGTTATTGAATGAATACAGGCTTAAGTAAAACTGATTTTATTCATAATCTGATATTAGGATTTTTTTGTTGTTGGCTTCAAAGGCATAGTTATAGTGATAAACCAGGACCCCAAGTCCTATGAGCTGAGCCACTTAATAGAAACCTATAAATAAAAAGAATTCATAAAGTCTTCTGTCTGCACATATGGGATTATTGAATTTAAGATCAATGAACTTTCTTTCACTACATCCACAAGTCATCTGTGACTACTAAAATCTTATTTTCCCAAGGAACGCTTCTAAGTACATGCCTGTGAACTACATGCCTGAAAACTATTTTTTTTAATAGCAGGAGAAATGACTAAAATTATCAGTGTGAAAATTCTATCATAGCAGAAATAATTTGTAGTTTTTACAAATAAAAAAATTTTACTTTAAAATTAGTTAAAATTTTATATATTTGTTTTTAATTATGTTTTGATTAATAGAAAAATGGCTGTTAATCCTTTCATTTTTTGTATTCTTGGTTTACTTAAATTTCATAGTCTCTATGTAATTTTTCAGCTACAAATAATAATGTGAAAATTAATTTTTTGGTAACCAATCGTGGAACCATTATCGTGTGATATGGTGTGTAGTCGCTAACCAATTACAATATAAATCAGTCCAATTATTTTTATAATTAACAAGTTCTGCTTATATTCGATCCTCATAAAATGTTTAAAAACTAAGTAATTTTTTAGAGCACAAAAACATTATTTTAAAAACAAAGAAAAAATGTATTTGAATTTAAAAACTAATGGATCAAAAAAAAAGGAATAAAATGATAGCTATTAAGTGACAAGTATCTTTTGAATTTTGAAGTAACTCAGGATGAATTATATTCGTCAAAGGAAATTGACTATTCTTAAATTCTCTGGAACCACTCACAATGTCCTATCAAATGAAACAAGTAACAATATGCCTTCCTTTTATTATGAATTCAAAATGAAACAAGAACTGAAGTCTCAAAAGAATGCTATTCTTGAGTTTATTCCTCAGAATTACTTCCTGGAAAAGAAGAACAAATGCTAATAGTCCAAACATAGCCTGCAAAGTGCATGCAATCTGGGGGATAGTGGATCAAATGAATGTGAACCTAATGCTCTAAATCCAGGTCCTAAAACTCCATGCTCTTTCTCTGTGTTGTACCTGATATCTCCCTTGTTTTTCTCACTTTGAACACCATTGCCACATTTTTGGCTTACCCCTGACCCTCAATGTGGTGTTTTTTGTTTATGATTTTAGCCCAAGCACAGGTGAGAGGGCTCCGGCTCCTAATTTCCACAGGAATATTAATAAATACTAAAGGAAGAGGAAGCAAAGAAAATTCGAGAAACAAAGCAGTGCTTATAAAACTGAAATCATCAATTGTATCACTGACCTTTTTTGTTTGCTTGTTTTATAAAGCCCATTTTCTCTAAATCTTAACCCAGGTATTACTTCATTTTATTTCTTAGGCATTTCCATTCTAAAAAAAAAAATTGCCCTCATTTAAAAAAATCAATTAATTATTAATTGTTATTAATTAATTGTTCAAGTACAGCTGTCTTCATTTTCCCACCACCACTTTCCCCTGCCCCACCCATCTCCATATCCCACCCTCAATCCTACCCCCCTTTGACTTTGTCTATGGATCCTTTGTACATGTTCCATGACATCCCTTCCCCTTCTTTTTCCCATCATCCCTCTCTCCCTGCCCCTTTGGTTACTGTCAGTTTGTTCTTTATCTCAGTGTCTCAGGTTATATTTTGCTCACTTGTTTGTTTTGTTGATTAGCTTCCACTTATAGGTGAGATCATACTGTATCTGTCTTTCACCACCTGGCTTATTTCACTTCACACAATGCTCTCCAGTTCCACCCATGATGTCATGAAGGGTAGGAGCTCCTTCTTTTTTTCTGCTGTGTAGTATTCCGTTGTGTAAATATACCATAGTTTAAGCTTAGAAGACATAGTAGATTCAGGATGGATATGATGTCCAACTTTTTCTTCCAGTTTCAAGACTTACTTCTTTCTAAGAAATTGTTTATTTCACTTAATGTCAACAATCGTTTACCTATAACTGGTCTCTAGACTCAGACTTCCATGTGTTCCTGAAAGAACAATAGCAAAAACCTATACAAAGTTGCAGGAGGGACAGCAAGAGAGTGAAAAAACAACAAATGGAGCTGGGAGGTTAGGTGTGGGGGGATTGAGCAAAAATGAATAAGGACTCATGGGCATAGACAACAGGGTAGTGATTACTTGGGGGGAGAGGGGTATCAGGGGGCTAAGTAGTAATGGAAAAAATATAATAAAGATGATATATTTAAAAAAAGAACAGAATTTTTTTTCATAGTTTTAGTTCTGGTAGATAGATATCTTTATTGCAAGTTTCTCAAAATTTTTGTGACTTGAAACTTTGGGAGAAATAAAATGGGGAAAGAAGTAGTATGTTTTCCTTCTCAGGAAAGGAAGAAAATGATGCCCCTAATTTTCTTTTCTTACATCATTTCTCATCTACCACTTCTGATCATTATATTTAGTGTCCCTTATGTTCCTATTACTGCTGCTGTAACAGAGGGGAGTTGTCATCCACCCCACCTTTCTTTTGACATTGTTTCTGTAAATGCTGATTCTGGCTGATCAGTGACTGCGGATAAGCAGCCTGTGTGCTTGGGAATCCTAGGAGCTAACCTCAGGGGAAACAGACTCTGACCTTGGGACATTCCATCTCTGGGAGACTGGCTGACCTTCAACCAGGTATCTGAACAGATACTTGCATGTAGTCTGCACAGCAGAGAACTCTTAACCGCCTCTCCTTGATCTATTTATTCTATTTTCCCTCTCCTTCTTTGTAAAAACTTCTACCTGTGCTGAGATGGAAGATGGGCTCCGGGACGAGAGTTCCCCCTCTTCTCAGGTGTCCTCTGCTTGAATAAACTGCTTTCCTCTCACCAGCCCTTGTCTCCTGAACTTGGATTGTGTTGTGCCAGGCAGTGGAAACTGGGTTTTGGTTATAGTGCCATAACAAAACACCAAAGACTGAGTGCCTTAAATAGCAGAAGCTTATTTTCTCACAGTTCTAGAGGCTGGACGTCCACGGTGAAAGTGCCTTCAGGGTTGGTTTCTGGTGAAGTCTTTATTCCTGACTTTCTCACTGTGTTCTCACATGGCCTTCACTCTGTGTACTTGTGGGGAGATAGAGAGGGGGAAACACCTGCTATCAGAGGTGGCAGGCACACCAGGCATGCTCCCTGGACCCCAGCTTCTGAAGGGCCCTGCAAAACCCCAACTTTACACTTTTTTCTAATGACACTGTTTGATTTCATATGTCCAATTTTAATTACATACACGTTTATGATCGGCAGTAAAACCCGATAGTATATTTAAATATTTTCTTCTGTGCTCAGGGCCTCAACCGGCTTTAATCTGCCTCTGTCTGCTATGTCTCTTCCTCCTTTTATGAGGACAGAACAGTCCTCTCAGATTAAGACCACATCCTATAACCTCATTTAACCTTTATTATCTTCTTAAAGGACAAGTCTCCAAACATAATCACCTTGGAGGTTAGAGCTTCAGTTATAAATCTGGGGGAAATACAATTCAGTCCATAACTTTCCTTACCTTGTTTTAAGAATTGGAATAAAATGACTTACTCATTTTTTAATATATGAGATAATTCCCAGGAGAAGGTCTGATGCATTCTGAGTATTTGCTAAATAAAAGAACTTAATAGATGATGACAAGTTATGTTTGTGTTTCCCCCACATGACTGAAATAAATATTGAGTCAATTCTGGTCTGAGCAGGTAGTGAGTTGGATACAGGTATCTGAATTCAGAAACAGGTATTTATGGAGTGTAGTAGAATAGACCTGAGATTGGATACAGAAGGTCTTCCAGAGAAGATTTGACTTTTTAACTAGATATGAAGCTTTGTGGAAACCAAGTGAATTACCATAGTAGTAAAGGGAAGACACACATTTAAGTCCACAACATCACAAGTGGATCAAGACTAGAAGGGGCTGCCATTGTCCCTGTGTCAGGGAGTAGAAGTCAGGGCAGCTGACGAAAGCCCACAAAGGGCTGAAGTCACAAATGAGAACAGGGAAGCACAAAGCAATGCTAGGTAAGCCTCAGGCCCGGCATGGCTGGATGCCTGGGATGGCCCAACTGGCTTCTACTCCCCCGCCTCCAGGTGAAGGAGTCTATCTACCCCAGTAACAGTTACAAAGATGACATTGCTTAAATGACATGCTTTGAAATAGACACATTAACTTTGTAATTCTACTATTAGAAAAGAAACAAGTTGGGTGGAGAGAAGAAAAGAGAGTGTTTCATCAGAAGATTGAACTTTATTCTGGATCAAAATTAGGGAAAACAGAGATCTTCATCAGGAAGCTTCTACGGAAAACACGACGTGTGTTGTTGGATGTTCTCGCTCTCTTTTTTTTGACATCTTGAGAGCATAAATTTCAGGAAATCTACAGTGCTAATTATTTTTGAAAATGTGTACATATGAATAGAAGGTAATATTTACATAAAGCAAATTGCTTGTCATCCTGAGGCTAAAAAATAAAGCTCCTTTTTGCTCATTAGTTAAAGGACAGGGAACAAATGCATCAAGTCAGTTTTATCAAGTTCAATAAAATTATATTTTCTGTTTTGTGATGTTATGAAACTTTTTTTCATCTATGAAGAAAAGCATGTTAAAAAATTAAAAAATAAAGACAATATTATAAAAGCATACAAGTTAACTTTAGCATTAGCCTTTTTAGAAAAATTATAAATTTAACTGTAATCAAACGTAGTGATGTTTTATTGCAATAAAAACAATAATTAGGAATGCCCAAGCTCTCTCAAAAATGCCAACCTCATAGTGTATATCACATAGGCAAACTGCTAATTTATTAATAATATGTTGCTTTATGGGATATAGTTCTTAAGTTTATATTGTATATAAACAGAGGGAAATTATTTTACTGATTTATCTTAAAATGGAAGAACAAAAATCCAGCCCCATGTAGTATCATCTTGCATTAAGGAGAAAAAGAAGAGACTGAGGGCTTTTCCAGCTCTGTGGTTCTCATATGAGAGGGAAGAAGGTACACGACATCACAAAATTAGCTTGAATTTTCAATCACTAAATATTTTTGTCAAATTGGAAGCCAGTGTGCTAACAGAATTAGAGCCATGGCCTAACAATAAATGAAGTAAAACACATATATAATCATAAGAGTCAGGTATCTTTATTTGTTTTTTTTTTTTTTTTGGAGCATTATCTTTGAGAGTTAGGACTTATTTATAACCGTTATAAATAGGACCAGAGAAAAAGTAAGTAGCTATACACTGGAGCTAAAATATACTTCCAAGTTTTTCCAGTTCAATCAGTTGGCTTTTGACATTCAAATATTATACTATAAACAATTGTTAAACTTTTCACTTGAAATCATCCCCTAAAATTATTTTTAAAAATTTCAAGCAATATTGGTAAATTCAGGCCTCAGTGTATCTGATATTCATTTGGATAGTCTAGTGGCACTTTTTAAAAGTTAAATCATTCTTTTGTAAATGTTTCTAACTAATTAATTTCTCTATAGTTTGGCCTACGGCTTAGCTTTTTTAGTGTCACTGACACATTTGTAAACCCTCTGTCCCTAGAAAAATGCAGATAAACTTATGCAAAAGACATTATATTTCCAAAAGCACTTCAAACTTTAGGTTTAGAATCTTTAGCTTACACCCTTACTGAACTATAACCTCCTTGCAGTAGGACAGTTTACCAAGTAGTGTCTTTTTCCCCCATAAGATAATTTAAAGAAGTAAGAATGGAAAACCATGTATTTGCTCTCCAGGTTGGTAAACCTGTAAGATTATTCAGGTTGTGCCCTACACAAAAGTACCTGTAGAGGGGGGTGGGGTTGGGTGAGGGCTGACACCTTCAGTCCATGAGCTTTGTAGCTGGGCTGTAGGCCACATGGGGATAGAGGCATGTTTTTTTCCGTTCTGCCTACCCAGAAGGGTGCCTTTTCCCTTAATTGCTGCCTGGCTTTCCAGGTCTCCTGGTTTAACTATTTTTATACAATGGGCATAGAGAAAATCTGTATGTATAAAAATGTGTGCGAGAGCACACACACACCCCACATCAAATCAAGGCAGTTTAATGATTAAAAATTGAAATCTTATTGCTTTGGAACTCATTTTTATTCATTCTTTTCAATCTCATGTCTACTCCTAGGAAATAATTCTTTCTTTGCTCATGTTTTCAGCTTTGCCTTTGGTGATCAAGATGTGACCAAAAGTATATACAGATTTACAAGGAAGGCAGGTTCTCTTCCTTCCTCACGAGTACAGTCTAACAGTGTAAGGTCATTTTCAGTTGGTAGGAAAAAATAATTTTGTATTCCACACAGCTCTGGACACAATCTCTAAGAGAAAAAAGCCTTGAGATCCCTTAGGAGGGGAGGTTTTTATTTAACTCTTGCCTGTGAGTGTGTATGACGGCTTCACCGCATTGCCCGCAGGGAGTTATACAAACGTGAATCACGCTCTTCAGCTATTAGCTCTCCTGGGTCAGAGCTTGTTGAAATGCTGCTCGGCGTTCCCTGAAGCCAAACCTTGCCCACGTGGGAAGGCATATCTTTTCCCTCTGACTCTCTGCCCTACCTCAGTAACCATTCAGGTGGTTTCTATGGAACTGAAACTTTTGAATCCAAACAACCCTACTTTTGCTACCTCGTTAGGCTGTCTCCTCAAGCAGAGAGCCCTAGTTCACTGAGCTAACACTGCTGGATTTATACAGGCCCCAAATCCTCACATCCAAACGAAATCTCCCTTTCTGTGTCTTCAGTAGGTTTTCCTTCAACCACAGAGGACTCGGGGTGATACTTGACTCTGAGGCTTTTTATTCTATAAGCAGCTATTTCTCATTTCTTTAGGAAAGAATTCTGTCATATGTCTGTATATGTTACTTTCTAAATTGGAAGGTGTTCTCTCCTCAAATTTAGTGCAAATTCAGCCTTGCTGCCATGTGCTCACTAAACATGCAATAAATATTTATTGCCACTGATGACTTCAGGAATGGAATTTGTCGGTGCCCACTGTGATGAACAGCTGCAGAAAAACTGGACATAGTCATTGTCTCTAGCACAGCCCCCATGTGCTGCAGAAATCCGGAGAGGCTATCGGACTGGCTAGTGTATGGTGCTTTGCCCTCCATTTCACGTGCTAGGGGCTAAACCACCAATGTCGTGGTCCAGCCCCGACAACGGGAAGCACAGCTAAAGTTGTTGCAGGTGCTGCTAAGCTCTCCCTGATCAGCATGTTCCTCTGGGCGATGTCACAGTTTCACCTTGTTCAAGCTGTCTGTATTCCTGTTTACTTAGGTTTGCAGATAGAACTTTCACACTCAAATTAGTACAGACAGCACAGCCTACAAGGATTCTAAATCTTTGCCTCCATTCTGAGGGACGGCATGCTACTTTCAGGGCAATATTGTTTTAGATCAAAACTGCTCTCATGCTATGAAAACACATGGCATGAAAAAAATGCAGAGATCTGAGTATTAAAATCAGCACCAACAGGCAGCTCACTCCATGACTGCCTGCACAGTTTCTTTCTGGTGAACGCTTTATCTTCCTCACAGGGCAAAGAGCCATATGTAAACAAGAGAAAACATATTTTCAAAATTTTCATTCCATATTGTATGAAAGTGGCGCTTTTTTTTCTTACTATATAAACAGTTTCTGACCTACAAAATCATCTTCTGCTTGCTACTGGTTGCACTATCTGGAGGGTAGGTCACACTGCCTCTGATAGGCAGGACGGAAGGCAGAGCACCAATGAAAAGAAAACCTGGAGAGTGTGGACTACTTCTCGTTCTGGCTCAGTTCTATTAGGTGGGAAACCTTGGATAGGGTCTCTAAATTATAGCCTATTTTCTTCTCTGAACAATGGACAGTTTGTATGAGAGCAGAGGTGCTGACTCCTGGCCACATGCCAGAATCATCTCAGCAGCTTTTAAAAAATATACATACCTGGATACCGTTCAGACTAACTTAAATCAGAACTCCTGGGCCTGGGGCCTGGGTGTTGATATGACTAAACGCTCCCAGACTCCTGCAGCTGCCTGGGTGAGCAGGATCTAATGCTCTTTTTACACGGACACAAAAACAGTGCTGTTTCAACCCCATACCTCACATAGATTGTGACATTAAAGGGCTCCCCTAAGTCCTGCGTCTCTCTGGAATTCGACATTATGCTCAAGTTTGCTTCTCAATGGAGTCATCCCTGCCGTCCCTGGGATTCACCTTTATCTTCTGTGTACTTCCGTCCAGTTTCTCTCTTCAAAAGCTTAGTTCCCACCTCCTGTCAATTAGAATTTATTTAAAAAATCTTTTTAAACAGTGCTATAAACCAAACTTGTGTATCTTTTAAAAATCTTATAAAAATGAAAACCAAAATGTCCTAGAGTCCCTGTTGGCTATTTAAATGAAAGCAATGGAGTACATGATCAACAAATTCAGAATATTGAAAGGTAGAACATGAAATTGGAAAGTTTTTGAATGCCTCCCACTAACCTCCACCTCAGGGTTAACTGCTATTAAGAAATGTTAATATATCAGATTTATAGATGCAGAACTATACATGTCTATGTATTTACATTATTAACACTATACAATTTTTGCAACATAAAAGGAATTTTACTACTCTGCTTTGCAGATTCATTTATTTTCCTTAAATATAACATAGAAATCTAGAAATAACTCCAACTTGCATGTTTAATTCGATGACTATGGAAATGTCTACAGGAAGTAAATGGAGAGTAACTGATCTTCAAGAAATGCATAATGTATAACCAATATTATGGTACCTTTGAAAATCTGAATACCTTTCTAAATAGAAATTTTGTATAGACTTATGCATTTCTTCTGTCTCAAGTTACTTAATTATAATTTTAATTCCCTTTCCTTATATATATTTTTTTCAGTGTTAGCAATAGTGGGCAATTCAGGTGGAGCACTGGTGTTCCCTCCAGAGATACACCTGAATTTGGCTGGAAAAAACCGCCTTGATCTGTAAACATTTTAATGAACTCACTGAAGCATAATGACTTCAACTGTTTTCATCATTATAGGTGTCCCTAAAAGCAGTTCAGTTTCATACATTGTAGCAAAAATAATTATTTTCATTTTCAAGATTTCAAAGCTGTGCCAGTGTTGAAAACAAGAACAAGCTAAAACAATCTATATGCTAAACCATATTTGCTAAGATTTGAAGCCCTGGTTTATGTTTGGAAGTTCATTACAATTTTATGATGCATGTGTATGTACATATACATTTGTATGCATATGTATTTACGTATATGTAATACGTTTACATGGCATATATCATTTTCCCATTTTGTGTAAGTCTATATATACATGTGTACACGTACTTTTTCAGTTCTTAGAAAAATGGAAATGCAGATCACTGTGAAGTTGAGTTTTTTAAGTTTTTTAATTTAGATATCAGTCACACAATTCTTCTACTTTTGAAAACTCTACATATTCTGGAAATTTTTAATGTAAATATGGTTCTGTTAAATTAGTGATTTTAAGAGCACATCTGTGTAAACGCAGAGGAGTAGGTGCCAACAAGAAGTCTGATTATGCTGGAAGTGGGGACCCACCTTTATCCTGTTCTTGAATGTTTTTCAAATATAGCTACTCTATACAGAAGAATCTGTTGGCCTTGGTGGGCTGACCTGTGCTGTTAGGTACATATGAGATAGTTTTGGTTTTCATAAGGTGATCCTAGGCCAAACCCATTCATTCAGAGTTGTAAAGAAAAGTGTCAAAACTTAGACACTGAGAATTACAGAAGAAAGACTTTTTCCTCAAAAGCCAGGACTGGATATTGATTACTCACAAACAAAAGGGAATTTTAATGGTGATCATATTATAAAAACTCAGCATCTCAGAGGTTAAATCACTTTCAAATTATACAGCAGTTCAATTCCATCAGGTGTTTTTTTAAACATCTAGACTGTGTCTAGAACAGAGTTAAACTCTGTGAATAAACTACAGGAGGGGGTGCTCTCCTGTACTTTACAGTCCAAGCTGGTGGCAGAAATTAGATTTAAAACAGGAGTCAATTTGAGTACGAAACCCATTTAATTCTGAAAATTAGAATTGCAAATTGTTGATTTCTACCACTGGGCCCTCACTGTGCTGGTGATAAAACAAATAGCAAAAACAGACATGGTGTCAACCCTCATGGAATTGATAGTCTTCCTTTGCTTTATCTTCTCTATTTTTCTTACTCTAGGCCTTAGCATCTCATCTCTTAGAGTTTCCTTCTTGGACACTCCACACCCCCCAAAATCTGTCCCCTTCTCATGCAGAGCAATCATACTTTAAAGCCTTGAGGGAAGTTGTCAAGGATGTCATCACTCAGCTTGGAAGGTCAGAAGTGACCTGCAATAAATAAGGATTTTCTCCCACTCTCTTCTTGCCCTCCTTTAACTACATATTTTTATTGTTGTCTATATGTGATAGACATAAACCAAAGTACCCCCCAGAATAGGCCCTTGCTTCTGAACCACTGGTTGACAGTTACATGTATCTAGGTAAGGATTTTGAGATCTGGACTAATTTTATTTTTCAGAAATAAGTCCATAGGGATAATAGAAAAAGATGATAAGTTTAAAATCACCAATGAAAGATAATATGGAAATTGAACAGTTGTGATTTTAATAAGTAATGATTAAAGTTTAGGGAAAAAAATCCCTGTTCTATCACTAACTACTGAGGAGTGATAGGCCTTGATTTCTACTTGCATGGTGCCTATGTTGTTTCTGGTCGGCGCTGTGTTTGCAATGAAATCAGAAGTGATTAATTAACTCCATTAGGAAACTCAAGTATAAAATATTTCAAATCAACTCAAAGTGCATATTTGAAAATTATAAATGGTTCTAAACTTTAAAGCTAATCCATCATCTTCCCCAGAACTATATTTTCTCCAGTATTAATGTTGCCTCCAATTATGCACATTTTACACATGACTATTAACTACAGATTTCACAGGGAAAAGTCTCAGACTCGTATCTACAGCTTTCCCATGATTTATCCATCATTTCCCGCCATAGTTGTATAATACATACAACTTCCTCTTTGCGACTTTCATACCATCATTCTTTCTAGTTTCTCTCATATTTCTAAGCTCTTCCCTCTCAACTCTTCAAGAAACTTTGCTTTAGGAGGGAGCAAATATTTCTGACATCCCAAACTGCTGCATCTTTGGATTTATCACCACATTTTTACCAAGTTCACACTCCCCTGGGTCCTTCCCAGTACATGATTGACCATGGCAGGGTACTAGTGCCCTCCCTTTCCTGCCTGTACAGTACTCATCCAAAAGATAACTTTTGCTTAGGGATTTCCCATTGGTCTGGTCAACCCTTTTTTTGAGAAATGTAGTGCAGCATGAGACTCTCCTCACCCAGTCCTTCCTTCTCTCACTCCTTTCACAGGTGTCAGATCCACACCTTGGTATGAAATCTCTCCCACCACCCCACTCCTTCTTTTACACATCTAATTCAGTCTGCTTCTTGGAAAACCCAAATTAACATTTTTTATAGGATTTTTCTCAACTGCCCTTTCAATGTTGATGTTTCCCAGCATTTCATCCTCTACTCTTTTTGTTTTATAGTATAACTCATTTTAGTTATTACCATATATACAACAGTATCCATTTATTATTACATCCTAGACCTTCATGGCACAAATCTCTTGCTGGACAACTCGAACTGTATATCTAGCTCACAATTAGACATCTTCACTTAATCAACCTACAGGACCCACACAATCAACATATCATAAACTGTGGGTATAATTACTCTGAACCCACCAAACCCATTCTTTCTTATTATCCAGCTTAGTAAGTTCTAATATCATTTAATGAGAAATAGTCACCCATGTCAGAAAGCTGGTACTCCTCTCTGATTTCTTGATTTTTCCACCTCTTCATCTCATCATCACGGTCTGTCAGTCCTCCTTTCTTAATATCTCATGCATATTCTTTTCATGCCTTGTATCAGTCAGCTGCTGAGTGAATGATCACAGAGAGGTGAAAGCTGAATACCATGTGACTACAAGAAGGATTCCGATGAGAAACAACCCTATCCATGATGCCGAATTCTAGAAAATGTCAAGAATTGGAAGCACCACTTATCTCTGACCTGTTGTGTAAGACGTAGGGCTGAAAATGGCTGTATTGTTTAAATGTCTGTAAAAGGAGCTTTAGATACCGCATAGCCAGGCAGTTGCTGGAGCCGAAAATTTCCTCTGAGGGTAAACTGAATCAGAGAAGCTCCAGCTTCTGGGAATCTGGATGCGTTAGAGGGCGGGGTGCGGTGCAGCAATAAGAAGTGAGAGCGTGCGCCTTGAAAGGGAACGCCCTTTGTCCCAGCTTCTTCTTGGCTCCAACAACACTGGTTCACGGACATAACGTTGCCATTTTTTCCTCTCCCTTAAGATACGAAGTCAAAAGAATCTTATGATAGGAGTTCGTACAGCCCATAGGAAAAGACATAGCGACAGTGATTTTTGGAAGGTTTGGTAATAATGCAACCTCAGTACTGCTGGATCAGATCCTCTCAGCTGTGTAAAGCCCATCTGTGGGCAAGTTCTGTCATAAACACAATGCTTCCATACCATTTTCAAGGGTTTGTTTTAAAAAGGAATAGACAACAAAAGACTCCCCAACTCCCACAAGTAAGAATAGAACAAAAGCATTGTGACACAAACAAGTTTCAAAATGTTTAACTTGCATTCATCTTTTATCAGGGAAGAAAGGTCAGTTAGAAGGGAGTTAACCAAGAGAGGAAAATAGTGGACAATAGTTCCCCTAGGAGATTAGAGGACTCCTGGAAAGAAGCCCTCACTGCGGGAAGGTAAAGAAGTTGATGTATAAGATCAAGCACAAGATAGTGTTTGGAGTAGCTTCAGAATTTTCTTAGATGGTTTGGGAAGAATTACTGATGGAACACAGGAAATGAAACAAGTGAAATGGTAATAATTAACTCCGGGAATTAAAAAGAAAAAAACAGGAAATATAATCATAGAACACAACCCAGAAGAGAATAATGTGAATATAATCACTGAGATAAAAGTTGTATATTTATTTAACCAAAAGTTGTGATATTAAAAATTAAAAGCTGCACGAAGATAAATTAACCACATTAAAAACATTTACCCAGCATCTTAAAGGAAAAGGAGATGGCTCTTCAATAGGGCAGATGTTCTCAGATGTCAGTGGGTATCAGAATCACCCAGAGTGAGTTGAAATACAAATTACTGGGCCACATCTTCAGTAGGTCTTCAGTAGGACGTGCATTTCTAACAGCTTCCCCGGTGATGCTGTCAGTGTGGGTCTGTGGCCCACACTTTGACACCTGTTGCTCTAGGATAGTACACTTGCTCTGTTAGGTCAATTGGAACCTCTCTTAGAGCAAGGATTTTGAAAATATATCTTTATTCCCTCTTCCCTGCCCTCCATTTTCTCATTAAGTTTAATTCCTTATCATCTCCTAAGGGAAAGTCTCTTACCTAATGAAAAAGTGGCCCAGATAATCTGTAGAGTCAAAAGTGACTTTGGGTCAAGACCATTAAGAAAGTAGTACTTGGTTATACGTACATGAAATTCAATAAATGCAGGAAGAGGCATGAATTCCACTTCTGTGTTCATTTTGGCTCCTTGTGTACTGGTTTGGGTATATAACGGTTTTAGGTTTGTATATGTACATTCCTCAATATAATAACAGACTTATATAAGAAATAACAAGTGAGTACATGGAGTGGTACTGTTTTCCTGACTTCATTCGACAGGTGCTAAACATGAAGAACAAAGAATTCTGAAGCTGGAACAGTAGCTTTTTTTTTTTCTTTCTAGAATGGAGTTTTAATTATCATCCAGGGGTAAGAAGTCAGAAACAACTATAGAGCCAGCAGAGAAGGTCTTTGTGTGGATTCATTTGTGTTCAATTCCTAAACCTGAAGAAACAGTCTTGGAACACTCAGCCAATTGCAGATAGAATTAACCTGTATTAACCTTTGTACTCCAAGAGGAAAAAAATTCTTAAGCACCCCCCAAAAAATACTGCTGAAAAAAATAAATTGAGGTAACCCTACTAAAGTATGCCATTTTTTAACTGTAATACTCATCATTCTTAAATCATCCCCTACTTATATGCTCTTATTCAGTAATGCATTTTGTTACTACCAGTTTTCTCCATGTAAACTGGAACATAGCATTTTGAGGAGGGGCCAAGGAATTGTTTTCATCATAAAGCTTCACATTTTTCTAGTGCTTTAACTACGTTTTCAAAGCATGTTCAAATCTGTTATACCTATAGTTTTACTTTTAGAGCCAAGAAGAAATACTTTGTTTTGGTTTCTTAGGGAATCCATGATGTACTATATTTTCTAAAGTAGTGCAAGTTCACTGAGGGATAAGTATCCAGTCCCTTTTCCCATCTAGTTACTTATGTGTAGACCTTGAGGTTAATCTCTTCTAACACTTAGCTTTCCCTTAAGACAACTACAGATGCTAGGAAAGGAACTGGTCCGTGTTCTTTTACTACACAGTGGTGAACAAATTAGAAATCTTCTCCCACTTGCTCAAGTGTTTTAAAGAGTAAAAACTAAATGTGAATACTTTGTGATTTCATATGGAGGTGATTCAAACAACTGTGGAAGTGAGTCAATGCTTCTTACTACCTCTCAAGCAAAACAACCCTTCTCTTAGAGATTGGCTCCTGAGGGATGCTTCCTGGGAAGTGTGAGTGTGAATAATCCCAAATTAGTGGTGAACAGTGGAATGTATTGTCCCATCTGTCGGTTTTATTTCTTAAAACTTCTCAAATGTGAGAGAGAAAGATGTGAGCTGTGTAATGGTAGAGGACTCATCATATTTATTTATTTCCTTTTAACGGATGCAGTACACATCTAGTAGTTATTAAATATATATTTTTTAATTTTTTGGACCCAGGCCGAATAAAATAGATTTTTATCTATTTAAGAATCTATTTAAATCCATAGGCCATTTCCTCAAATAGATCATATTGCAACCGATAAACAACTGGAGAATAAACGTAGAAATATGCCTCATACAGTCATTCCTCTGTATCCAGAAGGGACTGGTCCCAGAACCTCCTTGGATACCAGAATTCACAGGTGCTCAGGTCTTTTATGTAAAATGGCGTAATATATGCATGGAATCTACACATATCTTCTCGCATACTGTAAATCATCTCTGAACTTAATTGACCCTTGAATAACATGTGTCTGAACTGCATGGATTCACTTACATGAGGATTTTTTTCAATAATACCTGTACTGATTTTGATCCATAGTTGGGAGTCTGTAGATGTGGAGGGCCAACTGCATGCTTTCATCCATGCCATTTTATGTAGGGCACTTAAGCACCTGTGGATTTTGGTATCAGTGAGGCCTCCTGAAACCAATTCCTCCAAGGACAATGAGGGTAGTTAAATTTGGAGGGCAGTCAAAAGTTACACAAGTCTTTTTGACAGTGAATCATCAATGATATAACAATATTTTTTTCTGAATATTTTCCATTTGCAGAACCTGTGGATACAGAGACCAAGTCTATTTTAATTTTCATGACAGCCACCACACCTGAAACAACACTTTGGTTTTCTTGTGGGAAAATATTCTTCTCAACTTTGAAATGACTTTGGTGGTATGGTCAGTCAACATGCTCCATATCCCCTGACCAGGTGGTGCACACATGACAAAAAGTTACAACCACCAAACACTCCTTGTATCTCGAATGTAATGACATAAAGTCTGGCAATGTTTGTATCTCATTCATTCTAACGGTTTGGTTGTGATAATAATTGTCTTTAATTCCTTTATTCAAAAGACTTCAACTAAAAACTGGTAATCAGTTGGGTATGAAGTAGTGCTTTTTTGCAATAAATTTTTCATTGTTTTTAGCTTTGATAAGTACTTTTTAAGGCTTTTAATTGTAGTTTACATTTGCTATTGCTTTACATTGGTTGAAGTTGTATAGCATAATGGCTAGATAGTCACATATTTGCAAAGTATTCCTTCCGATAATTCTAGTACCCCAAGTGACACCATACATAGCTATCACAATATTATTGACTATATTCCCTATGCAGTAGTTTATGTCCCTGTGACTATTTTATAGCTGCCAGTTTGTACTTAATCCCTTCGCCTCTTTCACCCAGGCTCTCACATACCCTCTCTACTGGCAACCACCAGTTTTCTCTTTGTGTCTATGAGTCTGTTTCAACATTTTTATTGCTTTATTTTGTTCTTTTGATACCACATATGTGTGGAATCATAAGGTACGTACCTTTCTCTGACTAACTTATTTCACTGAGCATAATACCCTCCAGGCCCATCCATGTGGTCTCAAATGGTAAGATTTCTTTCTTTTTTATGGCTAAGTAATATTCCATTGGATAAGATCTGTCCATAAAAAGTCTAGCCATTGTTAATATGATGAGAATAGTTTGCATAACATCAACATAACCTGGTGTCCAAAAAGAGAGGACTGGAATGTGCATGTGTAAACAATGACAACTTCACTGTACTAGACAGTGGGGGTAGTAGATGTTGTTGAGTAAGTATGTGTACTGTGTGGCCATGGCATTCAAAGTGCCTGAGCAAGTAGAGCAATGAATCTGTATCAAATTTCGTGTTAAGTTTGAACATTCCTCTGTGAAACTATCTGGATGACTCAGAAGGCTTTTGGGGATGATGCTATTAGTAGGGAGATGCAATACAACAAAAATGACTGCAGCTATGGGCGATTGGTGATTGGCAGCTTCATGATGACAACACACCCCCTTACGCATCATGACTTGTGCAGAGCTTTTTGGTGAGACACCAAATCTCCAGTTGACTCAGCCTCCCTACAGCCGTGATTTGGTGTCCTGTGACTTCTAGCTTTTCCCCAAACTAAAATCACCTTTGAAAGGGAAGAGATTTAAGACCATTGATGAGATTTAGGAAAAATACAGTGGGACAGCTAATAGTGATTTCAACAAAGGATTTTGCAGGGTGTTTTAAACAGTGGAGGGACGCTGGGAGAACTGTGTGGAGGTCCCAAGGTGCCTCCTTTGAAGGGGACTGAGGCATTATTGTCCTCTATAAAAATATCTTGTGTCTTGTATCTTCTTCAATAAATACCTCTATTTTTCATATTACATGACTGAATACTTTCTGGACAGACCTCATATATATGTACCACAGCTTTTTTTATCCACTTGTATGTTGATGGGCACTAGAAATTTATAGAAAAGCAAATATTAATTGATTTGAAAGTCCTAACTCTCCCTTTAGAAGGTCCACTCCATGAAAGCGGGTATATTATGGTACTTACCTTTTCACTGGATGCCTAGCACCTAGAAGAAGAGTAACTGGCAGCTTATAATTAATAAATACTTGTAGAATGAAAGAAAGGGCAGAGTAAGGTGATAATCAGTGAGGTAGGCCAGGGCCAAATTACACAGGATGTTACAGACTGTGGATGAAAGAGTTCATTTAATTCTTTATTACTACTAGACAGTTTTAATCAGTGGTGATTCAATCATTGCTTAAAATTACACTCACTGTATGTTTCTCATACTTTTCAGATTCCACACTTAACTTTTATAGAAGGTACAAAACATTTAAGTAATTGAAGCACTAATCTAAAAATTAAAGTGTGGGGAGTTATGAATCTAAGGAAAAGATAATAGCAGTGAGCTAAGACTTTGAAGATATTACAAATCTCACCAATTTCTTTCCATAAAATATTTTATGATTTGCAAAGCAGTGTTATTAATAAAGATAATTTTATTAAATCCCTTTGGGAGAGCCAAGATATCTCATCTCACTCCATATCAATTCCATAAAGATGCTTTGCTTTTCTTGACATATTAATTACACTTTATTATTAACAGTTTCTGGATTTATCTGATTCCAAATATTTCTTTCTGGATGAAATGACAATGTCACTTTCCATAGTGAATTACCTTTGTCTGAACTCTGTGCCTGCAAGATTAAAGCTATGAGGAGGAGTTTGCCATTGTAAGAAGCAGAAAGGGTTCTGAGAACAGTTGTTCAGGACAGTCCTTTTCCACAGTAATACAAATCAAGTCATTTCAGGATTATCTCTTAAGGAGTGACTTATTTTAAAAAGAATTCATAGATAATGGTATTTCCGTCTGTCCCAGTTAACTGTAAAGTTAGGTCATTTGACCACAGCAAATACATTTCCAGTACTATCCTTGATTTTCTTGTTAGCTTCTCATTCCTTCTACCACTCCCCATTTCCCTGCCACACACACAGAAAAGTGAGTTTGCTAGTTTCATCTTTCTGGATCAATTTGTTAAAATCCATAGATCTAAATATATATATATATAAAAGAGGTTTTATGCCATGCTTCATAATATTATAATTTTTTCTTTTAGGATTCACTCAATATACAGAAAAATATATATAATGTATAGTGACTTTAGTTTCACTTTTCTGGTCTCTGACAATAAAGGTTAAAAAAATGAAGTAGTTTGTTTTGCTAGGTAAGGATATTCAAAGACTGAAAATAATCAGGGACATCAGAAATACTGAGAAAAATAAAGACAAGGTAATATAGGCTATCTGAGGTATATTTTTCTGGAAAATAGAATAAGGATTCTACCAGGAAGATTGGTGCTGGCTCATTTTATCCTAAATCCCTCTGATGAAATATTTTCTATTTGCTGCTCTAAGATTGACTCTTCTTTTTTTAAGTTAATCTTGTTTTGTTGAGCAGTTTCATATTTTTTCTTTTCCTTGTTTATCCCACTACTCATTCTGTATGGGAACAAGTAAATGTGTTTCTTTTTTTCCAAACCTATCAATATTGCTTATTGTGACTCTAGTCATTAACGAGAAACACATGCCTCAAAGCAGTGATTTTCAACAGAAAAGAAGGGCTGCACACATGGCTACACAGAAAATTTCCCTGAAAGATTATGATGCTCATTTGGCTATAAGAGACCAGGGGAAAACAGGGACCTTGCCTGCCTTCATCCTTTTGGCCCAGAAATGTAACTGGCAGATGGAGACTGCAGGGAAAAGAAGCAAGTACCACCCCTCCCCCCAGGCCAAGAAATACCGTTGTCATGATCCAAGGTTACTGAAATGAGTATACCCTATCCCCAGGCAGATTGGAGCACAAGGACCAT
Organism: Mormoops blainvillei; assembly: GCA_004026545.1. Classification (NCBI taxonomy): domain Eukaryota; kingdom Metazoa; phylum Chordata; class Mammalia; order Chiroptera; family Mormoopidae; genus Mormoops; species Mormoops blainvillei. The sequence continues at coordinate 53,410 of PVJD01004762.1, read as the reverse complement.
TGAGAACTGTCCCTCTGCATAAGACATGAACCTATTACCATTTTAAATGTTTCTTTAAGGCAGGGAGAGGTAAGTCACCATAAATAATATTGGTATAAACATTATAGAAACTCACTATTAACACATAGGAACTAATTAGCACAATAGGAACTAACACAACTCATAAAAGTTGTGTTAGAAGTTAGCCCACATCACTCTAACGTCCACATTATCTAGAGCTCTCAACTCAGTGGTTCTCAAAAGAAAACAATAACTATCCATTGAAATGAACTGAATAAAGTTTAGAATATTTATTCTATCTGAAGAAAGATGGTCATTATGAATGTATTTTTGTTTTTATTTCCTAATCAAATTAAAATTCTTCAAATTTTCTTCACAATTTAAAAAAATGCAAAAGCTGGAATTTCAGACATGAGTTCAAATTCTTGATTTTCCACCAAGTAGTGTGTGGCTCTAAAAAATTTAGCTCAGCTTCTCTAATAGAAGATCCATCTCCTTACCAGTGAGATTAGAGAATTATTTTAAAGAGCTATCACAGCGACTGTACAAATTGCGTACTCAATAATAAACAGTAGCTATCATTATTACATGAAATTAGCTCTGTAGGATATTGACCAATAAGCCAAGGTATATTTAACTATGTGTTTGATCCAAGAGGAAATTTGTTCATTTAATTACAAAGCTAGTTCGAAATAAACAAACACAAGTGCTTACTTTGGTAATTATTTATAGATTATTCTAGGTTTGTTGCTAAAGAAAGCTGAAGCTAAATGATAAAGAAATGAATTCTGATTAATTGGGAATTCCCTTTACTATTTTAGCACTTTTTATGAAATAAAAGGAATGAAACATTCATCTTTGCACGCTAAGCATTTATAATTTAATTCAATAATTATATTCAAATTATGGATTTGTGTTTTGTTTTCTTGGGGGGAAATTTGTCAGTATACAATGTTAGTCAAATAACAGCTACTACTTGCCCTAAACTGCTGAAGTGTATGAGATGTTAACATATTTAGATAAGGAAAAGAAAGCAAGTATAAGAAGCTAAGAGGAGACATATATTAAAGAAAGAACTTTTCTAGGGAAAATAAAAATAGCTTTTTTGAAAGCACAAGAAAACATAGGATTGGTCATATCTTGTAAGGGTGCTATTACCACCCGATGTCTATTTTTGTCTTTTCAAAATGCATGACACAAGGAGAAAGAAAAGTGTAACTGCTCAATGACTACCGTGGAATCTTAAACTGACTTAAAGTTGAATCTTAGGCACAATAATGAATTTCTATTGCCGTCCTCAAATCACTTGAAGGACTTAATTTGCTTCCAGTGATTTAGCTGAATTCAGAATAAAAATAGAATAAAAAATTGTGGAAGAAAGTTTTATTTTTCTGCATGAAAAAATCCTCATAATAGTAATTTAGAAGAACTGAAATTCTATACAGATTATTTTATTTTTAGTGTCTTTACCTTTAAATCAATTTTAGAGACAATAGTAGGCAAAATAAATTGTGTTACTCTGCTCCTTACGCACATGGGTATGGCCTGAGTGTGTTATCGATAATATCAAAACAGAACCAGAGTTTAAGATCTTTGATTTAACTTTATAGTATAAAACATTAAGAAGAATCATGTATAGATGAAAGGGAGGAGGTAAATTAACTCGTTTTAGCTCTGATGACTCAATAATATGTTTTTGAAGGACCAGAGGAAATGATATAGTCAAGAATTAAGCAAACTTCAAGGACTTTGTGTTGCCTTTTTTAATTTAAGGTAACTATTAAAATTTGTGGGCTAACTAATAAATATTTGGTTTTATTATTATTAATATTATTTCTTTTCTTTTTCTAAGGCAGAAAGTTATTTCCAGCACTAATTTTCTTCCCAGATGAGATACAAGATAGACAACTCTGATGCTGTCTTGCAGAAAAAGGGAAGCTGATCCATTTTTGTAAAATAATGTCAACTTAAACAACTACAGGATAAAACAACAACGGATGATTGTTATCTCCTCCAAGACAAAAACTTCCACACTTTTGTCTCCCTCAATTTGGGAATGAAATTTTATGTGTCCGTGTTTTCTCAGCAATTCACTGTCAACAATTCAGAGTAGAAATGGGACTGGGTTAGTAGTCCGGAAACCTGGAAATCCTTTCTTGGCTATTGATCTGGCCTAAGACTTAAGGATGAGGCACTACTTTATAAAAAGTCAAAAAAATTTTCCAGTTTAATTGAAAAGTAATTGACATAAATTATTATATAATTTTAAGGCATATAGTAGTTCTGATAGTTCATTTATGCGGTATAATTTGTTTTCCATCGGCCAGCTCACTCCTCTCAGAATATGATCCACTTTGATTATAAACTTTTTTAAAACAGGCCCTCGGATTTGAAAATAAGACTTAAATACAGTAGCAATAAATTGCGATTTTTCTGGACGTTATATTTCTTAATGTTCATTAGTTATCTATTTTTCTTTTTTTTTTAGCAGATGCTTCACAATGAATTCATGTTAACTCTGATGCTTGCTCAAGTGTCCTATGTTCCTTATACTGAGTGTATACTTGCAAACTGAAACAAAATTTGTAGGAGAGGTATTATGAAATGATGGTAGGTAGGTAGATAGATAGATAGCAAGAAACTGGATGGGATGATGGTGGGGGCTTGCCTGGTAAGTCTGAAATCCATAGGATAGGCCATCAAGAAAGGGAGACTGGGAACTTCAGCAGGAGCAGATGTTACAGTCCATAAGCAGAATTTCATGTTCCTCAAGGAAATCTCAATCTTCATAGATTGAATCGGTCTCATTCAAGTTGTCCAAAATAATCTTTCGTATGCATTGATTGTAAATGTGACTCACATTCATAAAACATCTTCCCCGCAACACCTAAATTAGTGTTTGACTGAATAACTGAGTTTGAGAGCCTAGCTAAGCTGACACATAAAACCGACCATCACAGACTCATCCCCACTCCAAAAATGATTAATGGCTGTTTGGAATGTCACATTCAGAGTGATTCTGAGGTCGTGTCTAGCCTCAGTGTTAAGAAAACTTAACAATATCTGCTAAGGGAAAGGGAAAAAGGAATGGCCATATACAGCACTTGTTATTCCTCACGTAATAACAGGAATAGAGAAACATAAAATACTAGTGACGTATGGAGAACTGTGATTAGTATCATAGCAGAGACTCAGACAAAGCACTATACTATCAAGAAAAATGGAGTTGTATATAACAGTATAAAAACAGTCTTTCCGGGTCAATAATATATATTTAAAGTTTTCCCAGTAGTCAGTTTTTATATTAAAATATACAATTTAGTAAACTTATTGAATAATAAAAATAATATCTGAAGATGTCTAAGATGAATTAAATTTTCCTCTTTTGGAATTTAAGTCATTCAAAGTGTTTATAACATGCATCAGAATTGTTACATGCTATGTAGTTAGAATATATCAGTAAATATATCTCGAGTCAGAGGAGAGATTTCACCTACTCACTACTTTATTTGAATATTTAGAGAAACACTTGAAAATCTAGGAAATATTTTAATCCTTTGTTTCTGTAAGGGTTTTCTAGATTATACCTTAGACAAAATACTTAAACTGAAATTTACCTTCCATGAACTGTTGTTTCCAGATGTTAAGTCCTATGCCCTAAGTAGTTTTGAAGCCTTTATTTCCCCTTTTAATTAGTGATGTTTCTCATGTTTTCTTTTTTAAAAAATAAATATTATGACTTGTAATTTCAGATGAAATAGTAGTTATTTTTTTCATGCAGAGACAGCCAAACTAGTTAAAATAGCCACGAGTGAAGAAAATAGAAAAGAAAGAAAAAGGCAGAGAAACATGTTCCTTCTGTAAGTAAGAAAATATAGTAAGACCTAGTCATGGGAAGAGTAGAGAAAGTTCTTGAGTTTGTTATGTGCTACATGATGAACATGAAAACACAGAACTTACTATATGCATGTGCTCAAAAATAATGGTCTAAGAATCTCTTTCCAGAACAGTGCCCTATTAAGAGTAAGCCCAAGCAGGTGTCCTGGAACCACGACGCCACCCTTAGTGAGACACAGCACCAGAGAAGCTTTTGCAGGCTGGCATGGCCGCTTCCCCTAGTCTGTGTGTGCCTTCTCAATGTTCAGTCTCTTCAGACCCCGCACTTGACCCTTCATTCTTTTTCTTTATGATCTAATATGGGTGCTGCTTTGTACCTTGCATGCAGTTCTTCACCAAGCCCTAACAGTGCTCAAGGTCCTTGTCCTTCTCGGGATTCTCAGAGTTCCAAGAGACTCCGTCTGGACCACTTGGAGAGCCTTTTTTCTCTCTCTGCTGATGGGTCAGAATGTCTGCAAGTGCCAGCAAAATCGGTCTGAACCCCAAACATTTGACCTTGCAATAAGTCATTATAAAACTGATTTATATTCTCTTCAGCTACACTTCTTCCTCCTTCCTCTTAGGGCTGTTATCCTTACATGCAGAAATTCTCCAGCCTGGCTCTTCTCCAATGGTCAGTTTACTTGACAAATATATAGGGTCTAGCACAAATAATGCCCATTTTTATTACAAAATCTTTTATTACAAAATGATAAACACGTAATTCTGTAACATAACAATATCACACTCATGTGCACCATAAGACACTTTAGGTGAAAAGTTCAAATTAAATTTACAAATTATTACACTCATATTATTACCCTACCTACCACAATCAGGCAGAAATTACTCCTGCCAGACCCTGTACATTAGACGTCTACTAAGTGAATGAATGGAGAGCACTGCTGGCAAAATACTTTATTGTCCTATATTCCTTAAGTCTCCGCCATCTCCCCAATTCCATATCTTTTTTACCCCACAAATTCTCCAAACTTTGTGCCCCATGTCTGTCTTAAATAGATCCAATTAGTACAAGCGGGAACCAATCTGAGAGATGCCTTGAGTTCGAGACAGGATTAAAAAAGATAAACCAGCGGTTCTCAACCACAGGGATTCTGCTTGCAGGGTGCATGTCTGGAACCATAGTTGGTTGTCACAACTGGAGGGATGGGTGCTGCTGACACCTAGTGGGTGGGGGCTGGGGATTCTGCTGAACATCTTTCCATGCACAGGACAGCCTCTCCCACAACAAAGGAGTGGTCAGTCCAAAGTGCCAGCTGTGTTGAAGCTGGACAACCTTGAGAGAAATTAAAGGAGATTTCAAACTACTTTTATTTTTGGGGTATGAATGAGTAAAACAGAGGTGAATTATCAATTTGCATTTCGATGAAAAAGAAGAAAAGGTTAAATTTCTGAAAGATAGATTGTTTAGCTAAAAGAACTTTCTAATTCTAAATTGTTTTAGCAGAGATCCAGAGCATGTTGGCATTTGTCTTGAGTGGTTTTAAGTACATTCCTGCCTGAAGGCAGGGAAGAAAATGTGAGAACATTTCAAGATTTTCACAACATTATTAACATTCTGTGAACAGATACCTGTTCTCCAAATAAACAATCAAAACTCAAAAGGCAGGACTCTGCTTTAGAACAGTTTCCTGATTTTCTTTTACTATAGATGATTATGATATTATCTTTTTCATATATCAATATTATATCTTCAGTCTCATCAGTGCAGGTTATACTATTGATATTACCAGCAAAATAGCCTAATGATTGGCATAAAAAAATCTTAGTTCATTTTGTCAAATCCTTATTTGTGTTACTTCTATGGTAAATAGCTGCATTGCTATACCATTTGAACTTTATTTGTACTCTACTGTTTGGAGTTGATGAGTGTTCTTCATCATTTGAACAATAAAATATATTTTAGACTGATAACAATTTTAACACAAAATCGCATGAATGCAATGTTATAATAGTTTGGTGGGTGCAGGCTCCTTCCTATTTTTGAAAAACAGAGTTCATCCTTGTGGCTATTTAGTTTTTCTGCTCATTGTGTTGTCTTTGCTTGTTTTTACTGCAGACAACATTGAAAAATTATTGTAAATAAGAAAATTTAGGTAACTTACACTTGATGTTAATAGGATTGATTTTTTCAGAATTATAAATTTTAATAATTTTAATTAAACTTCAGAAAGTTCCTGCATTAAATGATATTTTGGCATTCCTTGACTATTTGAAGTGATCATTTTGAGTGATGTGATAAATTCTATTTTTCCCCAAGTATTAGTGATCTTTGCCTTCACCTACTTCAGGAGGAACATTTCCTTCTATCTCGGATTATAGCTATGTATGTATATGTCATATCTTTCTTTTTACATTGCAGACTCCAGGAAAAAATGTGCCCTTCTCAACCTTGCACCTCCTGATACCCTCAGCCAAATTTCAGGAAAATGGATTTGCATATATAAGTACCTCTCTCAATATATATGTATATACACGCATATAACATGTATCTTCTATAATTAAAGTGAAACTGAATTGATACTCTAATGTAACAGAAAAAACATGGGAGTAAGACAAAAGTTTGATATTGCTCTGGCATTAATGAGCTATGTGACCTGAGGCAATTCATCTAATCTTTTGGGGCATCAAGGCTTTTAGTTTATGCATGATTTTTTTTTTAACCATCCACCTAAATGTAAAACGAGCTATGAGCTCTATTCCCATTTTGTCTCAGAGAGAGGTAGAAATAAAGAACCCTTGTTCGGACAAAAATACCTGCCGCTGCCAGCTTTAATCAGAACCTTGAAGTCATGGTCTTCCAGCAGCTGCTCTTGTAAGTGGAGAAAATAGTTGATGACAGCTGGATAGACTTGGAAGCCTCTGGCGGCTACAGCTTTTCATGGCCTTTCCAGGAGGGCTCTCAGAGTCCCTTCCTTTTCTATGAGGCATCCAACCGAAATATCTCTAGTGTTCACTCTCCCTTGTACTAGGCAAGTTGGCAGGTGGCTAGAAGAGGTCAGTATAGGTAAATGTAAGAGTGCCTGCCCACCAAAAAGGAAGAAAACCCGAGAGCGGCTGGTAATGAAACTACTGTTTTGCAGCTCCAAACCCATCCTCCTACACTCTGCCTCGTGACCCTGGGACTGGGAATGTGCTCTTGTGAAGCTACGTCACTAGGAGACTTCAAGAAAGCCTGCAAGTGTGGAGGAGAGAAAAAGAGGTTACTCTTTTCTCTGTTTCCCTTTCTGTTAGTGTTACCCTAGCTGTAACACCTGGTGCAGTTTCCGATTTTTTCTGTACTCTCGGTACCAATGCCATTGTTTTCACAATCAGCCTAGTTGGCCGATGCACGCTTTTCAGGGCATTGTATGAGCTCAGAGTACCCCTATTCCAAGATTCGGGGTTCTGACAACCCTAACCTTATTCGTTTGTGTCCCCAGCCTCAGTTGCTGTAGCTGTTTCTTGCACTATCACGACATTACTTGGGTCATCCCTTTTACCCTTATTGCCTTCCATGTCCGTATGCCCAATTCCTTATGTGAAATGAAATTTTTTTCTGGCTGGATTAAAACCAATACACTGGCCGGATTCAAGTACACAAATAAGCAGAGGCACAAGGTCATTAGCCAGCACTGGAAACAAAAACTCATGCCTGGGAGCCGAAGGTGGAACTCTAGTTCCATGATGTGCACATACATATGTTTGCATGTGTGTCATGTGTGTCTGTAGGGCATGATAAGCTAGAAGAATATCCAGTTTATCGAAAGCCCAAAATAGGCTGGAAATCCAAGGCAGTTACCAACAGAGAAACTTCTGGATTCTTAAGATGTCAAATAACCACACTGCCCAGTTCGTCCAGCAACATCAACCTTGGACCACAGTAATAAAAATAAACTTGGTTTCTATTAACAAAAAAGCAAAAAATAAAATAAAAATTATAATATAAAATGAAGAGAACAAAGGCTGTCTTGATCTGCGACCTTTATGAGAGGTCAAGGCGAAAGCTAGCCGCAGGCATGAGCGAAAGAAGAGTTTTAATTTATCCGCTAAACATCTATTGCCTTTGGACAGAGAGTGCCTTCCCCTTCACCTCAGGAATTGGCGGCACCGCTCCAGACTCTCAGGGTTTCTGCGTGGTATGGAAGGCTGTCGGGCAAGGGGGCAAAAAAATAGGCGTGGGCTGAGATGCCACCTTCTGGCACTCATTCTTCTGCTCCTTCTTCTTACTCCCAGGCACGATAGATTACAAATCTAAGGGGACTGCCTTCTCCCAATGTTCTCATTTTGAAAAGAGAATAAAAAATGAAGATGAGACTTGATGAGAGAGCTGCCCGGGGAAGTGGAAGCACATAGGTACGATAAGCAGTGGTTCCAGCACTCCCGGGCTCTCCATCCTAAGAAACAGGTGGGACACACAGTAGGATTCCGCCAACTGAAGGATACAGAGATGTCATACATAAGAATTTTCCCAGGAAGAAGCAGAAAAGAAGAAGAAATAGAAAGCATTAAGAACAAAAAGAATACATAACTTTAACCTAAAGAAGAAAACATTTTCTCCAATAGGGGGGTGGATAGGGAAAAGGGAAAAAAAGTACAGCCTGTGAAAATATGAAATAAAAAATTATAAGATAGTAATTATAATACATATATAAGTTATCTCACCAATTAACAGCCATTAAAGTTCAGTAAATTATAAAATACCAATATCACATATACTATGTTTTTGCTGTAATGATGTAAAATTAGGAATTAATACCAGATTAATAAAAACCCAACATGTGGAAGGTATTATCTCATATCATAATTCTTGTATTCAAAGGCAAATTAAGAAATACTTAAAGACAAATATGATGAGCACTAGATGCTAAATTTTTGAGAAAGAGCTAAAGCTGTAGTTAGAGAGAAGTTTAGAGTTGTAAATACATTTATTATAAAAGAAGAAAAGTTAAAATAAAGGAACAAAAGATTCAATTACAGTAATTGAAAAAATTCAGTCAGGTCCACCCAGAGACTCAGGCTGTTATGAATGGTATCTGTAGTCAGGGGAACTGAGGTTCAAAGTTGGAGATTTGGTTTCAGGTGGCTGCTTAGTGACTAGAAATGAGGTGAAAAATCAAAGATGGACTTCGAGTCAATGACTGGGGGATAAATCTCCATAGTATGAAGAGAGACATCTTTAAATATCTCATTTCGGTCTGACTGAGGTAGAGGCACTCGAGGTGGGTAAAACAGTGCTAATGACAGTTTAGTTAGGTTCATCACTCGGTTGCCCTTGGTGAGCGACTTCTCCATGCGTTTGTTTCTTCAAGTGTCAAAAGGAGATAATAACAGGTTCTACCTCACAGGGTCGTTGTGAAGATTAACTATGCTGATTCATGTAAATTTTTTGAAATGGCAGAGAGCATTATATAAGTTGTTCTTACTACTATTACAATAGTTTTTTGGGGTGTTTTATAGTGTATGGATACATTCAAAAGATTCATATACATTGAATGTATAGCCCAGGTATTGTACTTTGTACTTTGTATTTATTATCTAACACCAGTCATTTGTGACCACTTCTAGCCCTATTTTAGGGGTTAAAAAATTGAGGCTCAGAAAGGTTATATAGTTAACCCCAAATCATATAATTACCAAAAACGGGTTGAAACCAAGTGGTACAGCTGTTCATAGCTAAGAGAGATCACATCCAACTGGGGACAATTATTGGCCCAGATGACTACATATATTTTTAATCTCTTACCATTAAGTTAATTTTCTTAAGGTCCTATTGCAGGCTAGTATGTGCCTAGTTGGCTGCTCTTTATTAGTAGCTTTGTTTAGCATGGAATATTTTTATTAGTTTACATTTCTCAGGCTTTATTCCTACAAGACAGCATTTTTCTGGAAGATGGCAAAGGCTTTAACTCCATTTAATTAGGGTCAAAGGGTTCATCTGTGTAAGAGCTGCTATTTAAATGAAGATGTCCTTTGTAACTGGCCCAGGAAAGGGCTTTAAACTAAGTTTGAAGAAACCTTAGTTGAGAATTACCAGGGCAAAGAAGACAAGACTTTTTGAGCCTCACTGGATAAAAAGTGACCTTTGTCAGCAAGGGTAAGAATACACATTGGAGATCTTCAAAAATGGAAAGGACTTTTTTTATTGTTATTTTTTTAATTTGAAAATTGTATGCAAGTTGTAATACAGAAATGATAGAACCTTGAAAATGTAAGGAATTAAATCCTAGGACCCAGAACTTTCCACTTGGGGTTCACCTAAAAGCTTATCTCAGTTGACCACTTGTGCCCTGTTTCAATCAGGAATGTTATCAAGTTAAACCAGAGCATTTTGCAATGATTTCCCAAGAAGAGATCACATAGTACATTTCAGAGTCTATTTCCTTAGGTTGCGATTTGAGTCATAAGAGACCTTTAAACTCTTGAGCACAAGGATCACCAGCATTTTCAAAGAGAGAAAAATATCATAGTTCATACAATTTTTTTATTCATTCAGAAAGCTTGTACTCATTGGTGGTACAAAACTATGAATAAGCTTTAGAAATATACTGTTATTGTATTTTTACAGTTCTTAATTTAATAAATACTTAAAATAACTGCTTATTTTTCTTTCTATCATCATGTAAAAGGCAGAGAACCTTGTTTTATAGACTGAAGTATGAATTTGTTTAAATAGGTTAAACTGCTTCAAGATCAGGTGTAAGTGGACAAAGGGGGAAAAGTGAGGACAAGTGTAATAGCATATACAATAAAATATAATTTAAAAATAAATATTAAGTAGAATATTAAAAAAAGAATGAAACTCACATCAGGGGATCACTTTGTAAATGATATGACTGTCTAATCACTATGCTGTACAACTGAAACTAATATAAAATAATATTGAATGTCAACTGTAATTGAAAAATAAAATTAAAAAATAAAAGATTAGGTGGAGCATACAATCCATTCAGGCAACTATATATTCTTTATTTTAAAATGGTACAAACACATACACTAGCATATTTTTGGTCTAAAAAGTGGTGCTTACATTTGTGTTGGCAAAAATATCACCTGCTAATTAATGTTTATGTGGTTAATAACTATATTTTTATTCATAAGAGTCTTGCTTTAATCCCTGTATGACCCTAGGCTCTGGTAATACTTGCTAAATTATAAATAAGAAGATATACTATGCAACTGGTTATAAAAAGTCATGTTTCATTTCAATAATTTTGCCATGGTTCTAATCCTTTCACATGTAGCAATAACTTTAATTCTGTGATCTTTCTTGAGCTATCTGTATTTAATGGTTAATAGTACAACCAATTTACCAGTCACTTGTCATTGTGAACCCCACTCAGTGTAACATTACCGATTGTGACAACAGAGAGTAGAAGGTATTGTAGCAGTTAAAAAAAAAACCCCACCTTATTTCATAGGAATAAATGAATATGGCACAAGCAAGGTAGAAGAGTCTCCCATGGCAACATAACTTTGAAGCATGACCTAAGGCAACCTTGCATCACATTTAATGACTATAAAACTATTGATTTGCTAAGCTCTGTGTATAGTTGTGGTTTACAACCCTTAGTACACACAACAGATATTGATAGCTGGGCTCCTCTCCAGTAAAACCAACATATCTTTCAGGTGGAGCCCAATCATTTATATTTTTAAAGAAGCTCCTCAAGTGAGTCTAAGGTGTCACCAAGTATGAGCATCACTGGCTTATGACAGTGCATCTTAACGTGGTTTCTGGAGCAGTAGCATCAGTATCACTGGGGAACTTGTACAAGTGCAAATTTTCAGCCCGATGGCCAGCCTTCTTCTGAATCATAAATTCTGGAGGTAGAGCTCAGCACTCCATATTTTAAAGGGACTCCAAGAGTTTCTGTTGCAGGCTAAAGTTTGAGAATCACTGGTATAGCATAATCAGAAACCTATCTATTCATCTGATTTATTGCCTCAGAAACATTTCTTGGCTGTGCCATTCTCTTTTGAAAGATGCTAAGAAAAGACCAGGCTGGATATTTTCATTGTAGAAGAGAACCTGAGAGCAGTTTCTCAGACACCATTAAACATGGGAAGTCTTGCTAGTTTTTTATATTCTATAAATCATTAGAATTTTAGAAGGCAAAAAAAAAAATCCCTATCTTCCATCTGACTTTAGAAACCAAATAAAAGTTATATCCAAGAAACAGAAAAATAGGAATTGGGCATTCTATATCAGTTAACATGTTTATTATCCTGTCCTTCAGTTATTGACATTGCTAGACAAGGACGGGCCTCCTATCATAGGACAGGCCTCCCACGTCAAAGGATGAGGTCACCCGATGAAATCTACTGTAAGAAGAAAAGTTCAGAGGGAGGGAGAGGAAGTATCCAAAACTAATGTCCCCTCCTTGTCTTCTGGGGATGACTTAGTGAAGAAGTAAGGAAGAAGAGAGTAACTCTAATAATTATTTCTATGTAAACATGAGGAGATGAGCAAAATGAATAATAATCAATTTGATACCACAAATCTTGAATGAAATCCATTCAACTCAAATTTATACTGGGCACCTACTTTTTCAGAAATTATGTTAGGATGGTCTGAATTTTCAGAAATTATGTTAGGGGTACAAAAATGGGAATTTAAAAATTGTGGTAGTTGTGGACAAATCTGGGGAACCATATTTATCCATGCATAAGGTTTGTACTTTGACTTCAACTGAAGTTCATTTTTTGGCCCATATTTAGAGGCTTAGATATTTGAAAAGTCAATGTACTATGATTATATCAACTTCATAGAGTAGAAGGTATTGTAGCTGTACAACAGAGATATTCTGAAAACAGTAGTGTAGGGTAGATCAAAAGATAATTAAAATATCTAATTGATAAAGAATTAATTCATATTGTGTCTGGATGGTTTACTCTGTATCACTTTTAAGTATTGTATAAAGCTGACCTGTGCACAATCTCAACAGCCTCATCGTTCAAGACCTAGTGATTCTCAACAGGAAGTCCACATCAGGACCCTCTGAAGAGCCACAGAAATTATTGTTAGAAAGGTGAGTGAGGTAAATAAAAGCAAGGCCACCTGTGCAAGTCAAAACCACTTCAAATTTCAGTATCTTCCAAAACCTAAAAACGGTCACACAAATTAAAATAAATGTAAATTCAAAAATAAACTTTGCAAGTTGACAATAAATCACTTGCTATTTATAGTCAAGGCAGAAGTTTTTAAAGCTAAAGAGAAAATTGCTCTTCCAGCACTAAAAGATGCTTATCAGAATGTGACAGGACAGGGGTTACACATTCAAATGTACCAAGATTAAACTTTGGATTCCCAAAGTAAAAATAACTTGTTCAGCAGAAATGGTTTTTATGTTGCCTGTCGGGTTGCTTCAGAATCAATTCTATTTATCTTTGGCATCAGCTGTGGTTCTGAGACTGGATATTTTTTAGTCAGAAAAATAATCAGAAATACTGGATTCTAGAATTTTCTTGATGGCAGAAATGCTTTTTATTATACACAGGGTTGGCCTACCTTTAATTAATTTTTATATATCTATAAGAAGATGTATTTTAACTTGATTTTAATGTTTATGTTAAATATAAAAACTTGATGAATACTTTTACACAAAAAGAAGTGATTTATCACAGATATCTCTTTTATTCTCCATATTTTCAACTATGTAATGCTTAATTTTTTAAGTAAAATAAAGGAAAAATTTTAAATCTGAATGGTCATCATACTGTATATTAGATTCCCAGCGCTTATTCATCTTACACCTAAAAATTTGCAATATTTCACTAACATTATCCCATGTTCCCCAACTCTCAGGCCCTAGAAATAACCAATCCACTCTTTGTTTCTATGAGCTTTTCTTTTTTAGATTGATATAATTGATATAATACAGTATTTGTCTTTGTTTGACTTCTTCACTTGGCATAATGACCTCAAGGTCAATGTATGTTGTTGCAAATGGCAGGATTTACTTCATTTTTAACAAAAAATATTCCAGTGTATGTGTGTGTGCATTTTCTTTATCCATTAATTCATTAGTTGACACTTAGGTTGTTTCCATGTGTTTCTTCCTCCTCAGATTTTTGGAAAAGTTTAAGAAGAATTTACATTAATTCTCCTTTAAATGTTTGGTAGAATTCTTCAGTGAAACCAACTGCCCCTGGACTGTTCTTGAGGGGGTTTTGATCAATACTCCTAACCATGATTGGTTTTAGGGTTTTTTTAAAAAAATTTCTTCAGATTCAGTCTCAGTAGGTTGTATTTTTTAAGACTGTATCTATTTCTTCTAGATTATCCAAGCTGTTGGTATGTGATGGTTCATAATAGCACCTTTTACCTATCATATACATGGAAAGCATTCCATCTAATAGCTTAGAATATACATTCTTCTCAATTGTACACAGAACATTCTATAGAATAGATCATATTTTGGACCATGAAGTACTTTTTTAAGCAAATTTAAGGTGACAGAATCCCTTCAAGTATCTTTTCTAACCACAGTGGTATGTAACTAGAAATCAATAATAGGAGGAAAAATAGAAAATTTACTAATACTTAGATAAAACAAAACACTCCTAAATAACCAATGGGTCAAAGTAGAAATGAAAAGGGGGATCAGAAAGTATCCTGAGATAAATAAAAATGAAACATAACATACAAAACTTCTGGAATGAAGCAAAATTAGTTCTAAGTGGTAAATGCCTATAATAAAGAAAAGAGATCTCAGATACACAACTTTACACCTGAAGGAGTTAGAAAAATAAGAACAAAATGAGCTTAAAGTTAGCAAAAGAAAAGAATTATTAAACATTAGAGCAAAATAAATAAAATAGGTACTAAAAAAGTAGAAAAAAGCAAAGAAACTAAAAGTTAGTTTTAAAAAAATATATAAACAACATTGATAAATCTTCAACTTGATTAACTAAGATAGGAGAGTAGACACAAATAAAATTATAAATGAAAGAGGAGACTTTATAAAAGATATCACAGAAACAATGAATCATGACAGGTTGCTATAAACAACTATATACAAAATCTTTCTGTGAGAGCAGTCCGTATTTACTGACCTCCTTAAAAATATTACAGGCTTCAGAGCAGTGCTGAAACCAATTGCTCGATGACCATGGCAGGCCCCTTTGAATTTTGAGTTCCCATCAAACTCAGCTATTTTAGTGATCTATGTGCCATTTTTTTTTTCTACTCTAGTCTGTGGCACCCCTGTTCTCTTGGTTTGGAAGAGATACATTTGCTCTTTTCAATATCCCTGTCCCAATGTCCCCTTTACCTGGCTAATTTCTTGTTATCTTTATATACTGATGTCAAATTTATAGCCCAAGATACCTTTATTCCCTGGTTTGGTTAGATGTCCGTCTTATGTACTCTCATTACATTTAAACTTCTTACTTCAATGTATTATAATTTTATTTTTTTAAGCTCCTTTGTCTCTTTAATGCATCAAATTTAGAAGAACTTATCAAATGGACTACTGGGCATTTCTAAGGCATACCTCTTATTGTTGCTGTATGGATTAAGAAAATTAGTTCATTTTCTGTAAGTGATAAAGCTCTAATTTCAGCATGGGTTCATCTAATCCTACGGTCCATACTCCTTCCATTATCTTATGTTTCCTAATGAATAAATGGGTTAACAAATAATTTATACTTATAGGATAGCTTTCAAAAATCTTTTAAATTAAATTGTTCATTCATATATAGAAGGCTCCTTGCTCTCCAAATACGTGTACTTGTATCACAAGTTTTGCTAGATGAAATGGGGTCAAGAGTTTCTTCTTAATAGAAGGAAGTCAAATGGTTTTAGGGTTTATCAAAAATAAACTTACATAGAAAAAACCCCAAAGAACCAAAAACCTAATGACTCTCCCTTACTGTCTGCAATGAGGAAAGCTTCTAAAAATCTGTTGTCTCTAACTTACCTCCTTCATTATTTTCTGGATTGAAAGTCTGTAATTTATAGTCTGAGCCTATAAATTAACTATAAAATCAGAGATATGGAAGTATCTCATAGTTCAAGGATGACCTAGGAATATGAAGATGTGGAAAAACTACATGTTCCTGAAGTTTCATTTTTTATTATTAATTTTTGGACATATCAGCTCTGTTAGGTGTTACTTAGTGTTTTGCATTCTTTGAAAATTAGCCTTGGACTCTGATTAAGAAATGGCTCATGTTCTTCCTTCTCCAATAAAAAGTTTCTATAAGAATAGCAGCACTTGTTCTCTCTCAGCCTCAGGGGCATGATGTGGAGCTGATACCAGGAGGCTTCATTTCAGAAGTGGAGGCAGTGCCAGGAGAGGCATTAGAGGATGGCTGACTTCATTCTCAATCTATCCCGGTTCTATTTATCTAGGGTAAATCAACAGTGACTGTCTAATCATGCTGAATATGTGAAGAGAGGGGATGGCAAATCTCCTTTTTAAAAGTAGAAATTGACAAAGGAGAAAAATTATCTAAATTCTTTCAAAAATAGCAGTTGAGGATTGATGCTTGATTATGCTAATCATCATTGATTTTTCTTGGTTTGAATTGAAATTAGAAATAACACTAAGGGTGATTTGCACATTCATCTTTTTGTGGAAATTGGCCTACCTCCTCAGACTGGCATTCAAGGCCCTCTATAATCTGATGAAAATCTGTGTTTAATTTTGATCTATCGTTATTCTTGATATAAGGCAGCCTTCCCATTGAAGCATCACATAATTATTCTCCCACTCGCAGTTCATACAAAACTGTCCATACTTCTAAGTGAAGGCTGTGGTTGAACTGGTTGTACATTCAGTGTCTGTCATGCAGCAAAGGCCCAATAAATATATTTGTTGAATAAATGAACACTTATTGGTTATCCTTCTCTTGGAATATAATTTTGTTAGAAATACCTTATGTCTAGAATATTATGCATCACAATCCTAGGAGACCCCTTAGTTTGAGGGAATTAAGGTAAAATATCATATTAAAAGGATTACACTAAAGCCTACCCGTGTACCAATATTCTAGTTATGTGTTAATATTCTTCTCTGAGGTAGGGCTTTAGAAAGATATCCTAGTCTATTCCAGAAATGGGTAAGAATAGCTGGAATGAGTTGGAGACTTTTCTAATTGGTACAAATCCATTTTACTCTGGTTAACTTTGTTTTCCTAATTAATTTATTACATTTTCTTTGTGTAGCCATTTTACCTTTTATTTAAAATATTTTTTTTATTTTTGTTAGTACAGTTTTGTCCATTTTCCCCCCACCACTGACCCCTCCTCCCACCCTTTGCCTCCCCCTTAACTTTGTCCATGAGTCCCCCATTTATGTTCCTTGACCACCCTTCCTGTTTCCCCCATCTACCCCTCCCCCTTCTCCTCTGTTCACTGTCAGTTTGTTCTTCACTTCAATGTCTCCAGTTACATTTAACTGGCTTGTTTGTTTTGTTGATTAGTCTCCACTTATAGGTGAAATCACAAGGTAATTGTCTTTTACCACCTGGCTTATTTCTCTTAGCCTAATGCTCTCCAGATCCATCCATGCTGCTGTGAATAGTAGGAGCTCCTTCTTTCTTTCTGCTGCATGGTATTCCATTGTGTAAATGTTGCCCATGATACATCTGACAAGAGTTTGGTCTCCAAAATATACAAAGAACTCACACAACTCCACTCTAGGAAGACAAACAACCCAGTTAAGAAATGGGCAAAAGACTTGAACAGACACTTCTGTAAGGAGGACATACACAGGGACCAGAGACATATGAAAGGATGCTCGGCATCACTAGCCATCAGAGAGATGAAAATTAAAACCACAATGAGATACCACTTCACACCAGACAGAATGGCTATCATGACCAAATCAACAAACAACAAGTGCTGGTGAGGATGTGGAGAAAAGGGAACCCTAGTGCACTGTTGGTAGGAATGCAGACTGGAGCAGCCACTGTGGAATACAGTTTGGAATTTCCTCAGAAAACTAAAAATGGAACTGCCTTTTGACCCAGCATTTCTACTGCTGGAATTATACCCTAAAAATCTGGAAACACCAATTCAAAAGAACCTATGCACCCCAATGTTCATAGCAGCACAATTTACAATAGCCAAATGTTGGAAGCAACCTAGGTGCCCATCAGTAAATGAGTGGATCAAATAATGTGGTACATTTACACAATGGTTAACTTTTTAAAAAATAATTTTTGTTATTATTCTATTACAGTTGTCCCAATTTTTCCCCTTTTGCCCTCCTTCCCCCATCCCACTCCCCATTCCCACAGTCAGTTCCCACACTGTAGTCCATGTCCATGGGTCATTCATACATGTTCTTTGTCTAGTCTTTTCCACCTCTTTCGACCATCCTCCTCCTCCCTGCTCCCATCTGCTCATTTTCAGTCATTACTTAGATTCTGTGTATAAAGGCACTGAATGCTAGAACATTGGCTTTGGAGTCGGACAGACTGATGTGTGCTGCTTTCCATGCTTGTGACTCTGACAAGTGACCTAAAGTGCTTAAGCCTCATATTTTTCTCATGTGGCTAATACAAATGATAACATGCACCTCATTGAGTTGTGAGGATTCAGTAAGCATATGCTGGTAAAAGTGCTCGACACACCGTTTAGTACATACTAGGGCTTCAGTAAATGGCTGGGGCTTCTACTTCCTACAGGCATGGAGTAAACCATCCAGTTTAAACATTATAGTATGGTGATATACTTGTATCGGATGCTTAACATTCTAAATGTAAATGTTTAAAAAACAGAAATTGTGTATTCCAACAACTTCATTTGACACATAATGAGGCTGAGAGAGTTGAAGTAACATAGGTTAACCAATGACAGTTTAATGTGATATGCTGCATTTTATTTCTTAAGTTTTATTTTATCTTTTATTATTTACTTGAAAAGTATACACACACACACACACACACACACACAGAGTTTTGACTCTGGGTAACTCTCACTAAAATTTCACAAATAAAATTAGGTAAGAATATCTGGCTAACAGTGTCTACTGACTTGTCCGTAGAGCTTAGCTGGCTATTTTAGACATTAGAGTGCCTAACATGGATGTAGATTTAACTTAAAACAGGGACAGCCCGGAATAGAATCCTTAGCTATCAATAAATGTTGGAAAAAGAGTTCATGGGGAAAAATAAATGGGATTGTAGTGGATATTGGCCAGTTTTGATTGATTCTGGTGTCTGGGGTTGTTAAAAATTTGCAGAGCAGCCAAAGTGCAAGTGAAATGGAATTTCAAGGTTTGTCTAGTTAAATCTTCTGATAACAGAACTTTTCTATCACTCCTCAAAGGCCAAAGCCTTCAGGGTTATGGCTAACTTGGAAAAGACAGGTCGATATGATTTGCTGTAGAATCTTACCAGATTTTATCGACCTTGTGACCTTCAGCCTCACTGCAACAGGTCATAAGAATCTCAAATCTAGGTCAGATGGATAAATTTAGAGCAAAACTTCTATAACTTAAAAACCATTGTCCATTTGTAATAACTAAAATACCTAATGCTTTTAAAGTTTTTTCTAACTTAATTTTATTTCAGCCTTACCACAATCCCCATGAGGTAAGCATTATCGTTCCCATTTTATAGATGAAGTGAGGTACTCTGCCCCCAGTACTTATCGTTCCCATTTTATAGATGAAGTGAGGTACTCTGCCCCCAGTACTTGAACTTCTAGCTATCCTACAAAACTGAATCAAATCTTAGTTGCCTTTCAGTTTATGTCACTTCTCACATCAGTATAACCACCAACGGCAAGGAATGTAAGCAAGAAAGACCAGGTCAGGGCTCTGTCATTGTGTTATTTGACCCATTACAATCTGGAGAATTGTCTTGGAGGGGCTTATTTTATTTTTGTGTCATCAATATCTACCCGTGAGCACCAGATAGAAGTATGGATGGATCCAAGAACCACAAGTGTCATTAGTTATTTAACCCAACTCTACTGTAATAGAACGTAGTGTGAAGTGTGAATAGTAGCAGCTGCTTCAAACATTAAAAACATGGTAGCAGCTAATTGCCACATGGCAGATCATGATGGCTTGAAACAGAGACCATCTAAATGAGTCCGGGGCCTTGTCATCCACTAGAGCAAGGTTTGAGTAAGGTACTTAGCTATTAGCAGACTCTTTTTTTTCATCTATAAAGTAAAGACGAGAGTATATAATTGTTACTGTGATCAGGAGTAACAGTAATCATAATACTTACCTGAATTGGCATCTAAGAATATTTTTCTCTTGTGCGATACATAGTGGAATAATATGTTCATTCATTCCTTTCTTCCTCCATCATTCATTCAACAAAACAGGTCCTGTATAAAACCTTATTCTTGCCCTACAGCTTCTAGCTGGATAAACAGACATTTGAACTTACTACAGACACTCTTCTCGGACTCTCAGCTTTAACAATGCTCAGAAATACTGGATTTCCTATTCTCTCTCAAACCTCTATTCTCTATTTTTTTAGCTTCCTATATCCACTATGTTTTAAAAGTTTGAAATGTCCGTGTTCAACACTGATTCTTTTCTCTCTTGTTCAAAAGGATTGTAATCTTCAAGTCCTCTTGGTATCTCTTTTCAGGCCTCTAGTGGCTGAGTTAGAAGCTGTCTGCACAGGCATAGAACATGAGCTTCGTGAGCAGGCTGTGCTATCTGAGCAGGTGCAGGTACATTTCTGGGCAAAGGTGTAGGACAAAGTTATAGTGTAAATTTCCATTGAAACAACCTAGGACATCTTATAGTCCAGATCTTTAAGACGGTTTCTTAGGGTGGATAGGTAAAGAAAAAAGGACAAAGCAAAGAGGGGAAATGGGTGTTGAACATGAATAATTCTTCTCAATTTGACTTTCAAACACATAGAGAACAATCAAAAGTCATGTGAGTTGCATGTGAGGCTAATAGTATACTTCCATGCTTGTGAAGGGACATTCTGCTTGTATCCAACTGAAAAGATTTTCCATATTGAACTTCAAAAGCTTTTGAAACTTTTATTGAAATGATCTCTTTAAGGTAATCCTTACTTGCTATCCATAAAGTAATCTTAAAATTTGAAAACCATTGTTTTCAAACAAAACCAGTATTGTAAATAACATTAGCTATCATCTTTACAAGGGAAGTATAAAATAAATACATGCACTTATAAATAAGAGTCATATGTACTCAGAGAGTAGGGTCTAATTTAAAATATCCATATTGTATTGTATATAAAGGATCAAATTTTAAGTATTTTAATTTGCATGAGAGTTTCTTAGGTCTATTAACATGGTACATGCCTTTGTATTGGACGTGGCAGTATTCACATGCACTCTGCCGTCTGAGAAACTGTACTGAAAATGTTATAATAGCAACAAGGTTGGGTCTGGGGTATGTATTGTTGCCTTTCCTTGTTATTAAAGTGTACTTTCTCTTGCTTTGCTATAGTATGCCACTTTTTTGTTTTTCTAGGGCATTCTCTGTAAAGAAACAAGTTGGAGATGATGAATGCTTCCCCATAGAAAACTGCAAATGCAATCCTTTTAGGAGAATTTTGTATATTAACCTGAAATTATTTCATCTTTTAAGGAAATTGAGTCCTAAAATTATTAGTGTTTGCTTTGTGTTGACTGCAGTGCATTTTTTTAAATTTAATTCAGTCTTAAGTAGAAGTTTGTTCCTTGAACTCTAATATCATTCTTGAAAAGGGGGGAAAAAAATCAATTCCAGTATTCTGACAGAGGTTTCAGAAAACCTCTGTGTTACTAAGAAATCAAGGCAAGAAAATTACAATTTTTTGTCACTAAAAAGTGGAAGTTGAATGCTATCACACAATGTTGCAAATGTAATATTTCTGGTAAATCTGGTGAGGGTTACTCATAAAAAAACTATCTTATCTTCTGGGAGATAGACAAAACTATTTCTTCTCTTAACTATTCTAGACCTCTTACCTCTTATATCAAGAGCTTCCTTACAGGGTATCAGTTGAATGACAATTTCCCTTTCAAAAACGCTATGTGAATAGAATATGTGGAGGAGAAAAACAAAACAAGAACACCAAAAATGTCCAAAATAAAAACACCACCACTGAGCTAAGGCCACAGAGTTTTCAAATGTGGGAGTGGCAGTTTTGAAGAAAGAGTATTCAACTGCATTTGGTCCAGTGGTCCCAAAACAAAGCTATGCCTGGGGACTACTCATTTGCTCCAACTTTTATTCTTGATTCCATTTTATTGTTTCCAAACAATCACACCTTTCTCAAGAGTCACTTCTCAGAAGGCAAAACTATTATTTCCAGCAGTGGCCGCCTTATTCTCCCAGATTTTTAAAAAAAAATAAATATTTGTAAATAGTTTGTTAAAACTCCATTTGTTATGTACCTGGATCTGCCAGGACCTTAGAGGTCACATATCTGCCACATAGCAGTTTTTGATTTTTTTTTCATTTTAACCCAAATTCTTTCTCATGATATGTAGCATAATGGTACCTGCCTATAGCAAGACAATATTACTATGTATAAAGCAATATTTTACTTTTGAATAAATTCTAAATTCTTGATAAAATTAGTTAATTCTATTTCCAAGGTAGTTTATTATAGAGAATAATATATTGTCCAGTAATAAATACATTTCTTTGGAAATTGGATATACATTAAGGAGGAAAATGATTCATCTTATATTTTCTCCATCGTCCTCCCTTAGGAATATACAAATCAACCAGAATCATGATCAGTTCTCTACTTTTATCAGTAAAAGCCACCAACAGTCTCTACACTGACAATAGCATCACACAATTGATAATTGAATGACATTGATTTCAGTGCCCATGAAAATGTTTTCTTTTTCCTGAAATCAAAATGTCTCTATTTGTTGATATCATGTAAGTACATAAAATGTATATAACATTTCTTAGTTAAAAGGAGTATTTAAAGGCTTAATGTTAAAAAGTTATGGCAAACCCAAAAATATGAGTGTCATTCAAGCACAAGATGCTCATAGTCTTTATTCCCTTCTTTGAAACACAAGCTCCTTGAGGGTAGAGATCATGTTTGTGTGCTTCTATACCTTCCACAGATTATGTACAGTAAAAGCACACAATAAATTTCAAACACATAAAGGTATACTTAAGTGTATTTTCATTTTCCTGTTTTATATATGTGAAAATATTACACAAAGTTATATCACTTCACCTTCTTTCCAAGGACCTATATGTTTATGCACCTGCTCAAAAGCTCCCATTTTTATGTCTCAGTTTCTTTCATTTCTTTAAGCATTTTTTTCTGTAAATACAATCCCAACTGCCTAGATTACTTAGCTTTAATAGTATGCTTAAATTTCTATTTCATTTCTACTAAGATTCCCCCAGTGTTAGAAGGCCTGTTTGTCTCCACCGTCCCCGGCTTCTCAGTGGAATTACTGCTTAAAAACGCGGGCTCTGGGGTCAGATTGTGTAGGTCAGAGTCTCAGCTACACCACTGAGTTGCTGCATCATCTCAGAAAGTTCACTCTTTCTCTGCCTCACATTCTTCATCTTTAAAAGAGGGGTAGTAATGTAACTAACTGTAAGACATTGTTGAGAAATTAAACTTGTTAACTCATAAAAACTGCATAAAAATGCTTGTCATAAAGTAAAATTCAATTAATCTTATGATTATGAAGATTGTGAAGGTGGTAATAAGTGATATTGTCTGTGGAAAATCTTTACAATCTAGAAAGAACTGTACCAATTTTAGGAATTTTTATTGTTGCTTAACCCAGAACAGAACTCTTTGATAGGTAAATAAAGAGATTCCTTCTGATTTATATATGAGTTGAACTTTAAAGAAATTTTAAAGAAAAAGCTTCCAGATAAACATAGTAGAATAAAAATAACCCTGCATTGTTTTTATTTTTTACTTACTTAAGATGTAAAAAAGAAAGAAAAATGAGGGCTGTAGGATCTTTCTTCATTAGCAAAGGCTAAATTCTGCATTCTGAACAATTAATGTAACAGTATTTTGAAGCTTCTTCTTATAAACCAGTGCTATTGTATTTTTGATATACTTTGATACTATCTTCTTCAAGTTACTACTAGATGAAAGAGCCAGTATGCCAGATGAGAAGAGTGTCCTGACTCCGGATGCATAATTCAAAATCAGGTAGTATATAGTTTAATTCCAGGACAGGAAAAGTTATAGGTATTTCTTTAGGATGACAGATTCTTTTGGAAAATTGGCCAGATTTTTCTGGTATTATATAAGTTCTCATTTTGTTCAGTATCCCTGGATATGGGTTTTAGAGGAATTCTCTCATCAGTAAGCCTCTCCTGATAACTTTTATTGTATGTAGAAGTCACCTATGAGTTGTGATAATGAGTTATTACTGTTTACTTTGAATTGCATGTGCATGCCTTCCATCATCTTTAGTGCAGCTCTTGCATGTAGTGGAAATGAGAAGTTTTTATGAAATACATATCTTCAGAATAACTTTGAAAATTTATGAAATTAAATGTTATTTATTCATTTACATTTGAAAAATCAGAAATAACTTTCCATCTTCCTTTGAGGAAATGAGCTCATTATTCAGTTTAATATTACCAGAAAAGTGAGAATAGAGGGAACATACCTCAAGGTAATACAGGCCATATATCACAAACCCACAGCCAATATCATACTCAGTGGGCTAAAACTAAAAGTGTTTCCCTTAAGATCAAGAACAAAACAGAAATGTCTATTTCCACCACTCTTATTCAAAATAATACTGGAAGTCCTAGCCACAGCAATCAGACAAGAAGAAATAAAAGGCACCCAAATTGGAAAGGAAGTAAAAGTGTCACTCTTTTCAGATGACAAGACACTGTATATAGAGAACCCTAAAGATTTCACACAAAAAGTCCCCTACTAGAACTAATAAGTAAATTCAGTGAAGTAGCAGGATAGAAAGTAAATATCCAGAAATTGTATTTTTATATACCAATAATGAACTATCAGAAAGGGAAACAAAGAAAACAATCCCATTTACAATTGCACAGGAGATATAAAATACCTAGGAATAAATTTAACCAGGGATGTAAAAGACCTGGACTCAAAAAATTGTAAAACACTGAAGGAAAAATTTGAAGAAGGTGCAGATAAATGGAAACATATACTGTGTTCATGGATAGGAAGAATTAACATCATTAAAATGTTCATACTACCCAAAACAATCCATAGATTCAATGCATTCTTATCAAGACATCAATGGTATATTTCACAGAACTAGAACAAATAGTCCAAAAATATATATGGAACTGTGACAGTATAGTAAAAAGCTTGGAAAATTGCTGGGCAAGTGGAATGGGAAACAGAGCAAAAAAAAAAAGCAAGTCCAACCAATTTGAGCAACTTACAGCCAACTGGTGAATCGTGAGAACTTATCTCCCCTAACCAAGGACACTTGAGAGCAAATGGTTTAGTACCTCTCCACCCTAACCCAAGAACACATGGCTTTAAATCACCTTGCTCTGGGAGAGAACAGAGACTTAATTTACGCCATTTGTGCCAACTAAACCCAAGGACAGATGAAGTCAGGAAAACAAATAACAAAAGACTAATTAAAAGCCAAATAAACTAAAAAAAAAAAAGTAAAACAGTATAGCACAACAAAGAATAACCTCTCCTTACACAATCATTTTGATGTATTAGCATATTAAAAATGTAACTGGAAAGTTAATGAATATTCTGCTGAAATCCTCCACTAAGATTTTCAACCACAGGGAAAAAAAATGATAAAATGTACTTAAGCCCATGCCTCTTTCTAGACATTTTTATTTCCTCCTAAACTCTAAGGGTCCCCACAAGACTTGCAGCTAGGGGAGCAGCAGGTAGTGGCAGCTCACTTCAGGCTTACCTCCTGATCCTGTCTTCAAGACCCCGTTTTCTCTGACTTTCCAGTGAGCTAAAAGCAGCCCCACCTTTATTCACTTCTGTAACTGTGACCTTCACTTCCCAGTGAGTTGACAGCAGCTCTGCCTTGGGTCACTTCTTTCCTATAACATTTCTGGGGAACCTAAGCAGGGCACCATCTATGCTCTCTCCTTTACTTCTTCTGCCCTAAGTTTTTCCTCTGTTTCACTGTCTGCAGATTTAATTAACATTCTCTCAAAATAAGAACTCATGCTGTGAAATCTTTCCTATACGAAGCCAAGAACACACACACTACAGCTAGCCTGAGGCAGACCCCTTTTGGGCCAGTCCCTGTCCAGTAACAAACCATGAAAGATCTTGAATAGCCATAGCAATCTTGAGAAAGAAGAACAAAGTTAGAGGAATTATGCTACCTGATATCAAAAAATACTACAAGGCCATAGTAATCAAAACAGCATTGTACTGCCATAAAAACGGACATATAGATCAATGGAACAGAACAGAAAGCCCAGAAATAAGCCCATGACTTTATAGTCAATTCATATTTGATGAAAGAGGCAAAAACATACAATGGAGTAAAGGTAGTCTATTCAATATATGGTGTTGGGAAAATTAGACAGATACATGAAGAAAAATAAAGTAAAACTAGATCACCTTCTTGTACTATACAGAAGAATAAACTCAAAATAGATTAAAGACTTAAATGTTAGACTCAAAACTATAAAAACCCTAGAAGAATACATAGGCAGTATGATCTCAGACGTTTCTAATAGCAATATTCTTTTTCTGACATAGTGCCTCAGGCAAGGGAAACAAAAGAAAAAAATAAACAAATGGGACTACACTAAACTAAAACATTTTTGCACAACAAAGGAAACCATCAACAAAATGAAAAGACAACCCACTAAATGGGAGAACATATTCACCAATGTCACATCTGAGAAGGGGTTAATATACAAAATTTATAGTTAACTTATACAACTCAACACAAAAAATAATAAACAACCTTATTAAAGAATGAGCAAAGGACCTGAATAGACACTTCTCCAAGGAGAACACACAGATGACCAATAGGTATATGAAAAGATGCTCAACATCAATAAATATCAGAGAAATGCAAATTAAAACCATAATGAGATATCACCTCACGCCTGTAAAAATGGCTATCATCAATACATCAATAAACAACATGTGTGACAAGGATGTAGAGATAAGGAAAAATCCTCATGCACTGTTGGTGGGAATACAGATTGGTGCAGCCACTATGGAAAGCAGTATGGAGTTACCTTAAAAAATTAAAAATGGAACTGCCCTTGACCCAGCCATTCCACTTCTGGGAATATTTCCAAAGAAACTCAAAACATTGATTTGAAAAAATATATGCACCTGTCTGTACATGGTAGCATAATTTATAACAACCAAGATTGGGAAGCAACCCAAGTGCCCATCAGTAAGTGAGTGGATAAAAACCTGTGGTATATTTACACAGAGAAATGCTACTTGGCCATAAAAAAGAAGGAAATCTTACCATTTATGATGTGAATGGAACTAGAGACTATTATGCTAAGTAAAATAAGCCAGTCAGAGAAAGACAAGTACCATATTATTTTATTTATGTGGAATCTAATGGACAAAATAATAAACAAAATAGAAACAGTCTCAGAGGTACAGAGAATGGACTGACAGTTGTCAAAAAAGAGGGGGTCTGGGTGAAAAAGGTGAAGGGAGTAACCAAAAAAAAAACCCCAAAACCTCATATACACAGGCAACAGTATGATAATTGACAGAGGGAAAGAGGGTGGGGCAGTTAGAAGAAGGTAAAGGGGGAATAAGTGATGGTGGAAGGAGACTTCACTTGGGGTCAAGCACATAACACCAAAATTGATAAGCACCATACAATATGATGATGATGTAATACAGAATCACATACCTGAAACCTACATAATTGTATTAACCAATGTCACCTAATGAATTCAATTTTTTAAAAAATGATGTCACTTTAGCTTAAAGACAATGCTCTCTGCTGATGAAGCAGACACAAATTACAGAGAAACAACATGGGAACATTTAATAAGCTGAATAGATGTTTTTGTTATATACGTCTATGCATGGCTGTCTGAACACTTTTGCTTAGATTTCATATTTTGCTTTCTATGGCTGGTTTGATGTAAGTCTTAAGAGAATGATATCATTTTGTGGCTTTGCATGATTCCTATTGTACTCTTCTACAAACTGTATATTCTTCATTTAGATATGCTAAACAGTTTTTTCTTTTTTAATAATGGAAAAATCTCTTTTTATACAGTGTTCAGAACTGAAAATTAATATTAATGTTGTTCCCTCTGGGTTCATAAAATGAATTTTAATATATTCAACTAACTGTGGAAGGAAAAAGATGTTGAATAAATGGACAAGATTTGGGTGTAAATTCTGAAAGTGATAATGATCTACGAAGAAAGCTGTTTTTATTATTTTAAAATATAAAATACTTTCATCATAAGAAATAAGCATTTGTAAAATCAAATAAGTTGATCACTTCTACTGCGTTAGATTTAAATGGACATTCCTCATGTAATACTGGGTCTTACATGTTGAAAATGACTTGGATCAGAATAGACTCTAGAAAGGCAGTTCTCCATTTCCTGTATGTGACAGGGTTGGTTTCATTTCCCATGGTTTGTTCTGTTTTTTAAATATGAACATCAAATGCCTAGTAAATCATCTTCCATAATTTGCTTCCTTCTCTTTCTTTATATGCCAAATATAAGATTTCATATTTAAGCAACACTTCCCAGTTAAATGTAAGGAGCGTAAGCAATCATAATAGTTCATAGTTTTCTACCTTAACAAAGAGGTCAAGTCTGAGAAAAGCACTAAATATTCGGGAATTATGTGTTTATTGAGTTGGCTAAAAAGTTCATTTAGTTTTTTCCTAAACATGATGGCTCTAGCAACATTTAGTCTTCTTTAACTTCATTCAAAACAATTTTGTTTAGATTGTATTGTGACAGCTGTCATGTCAGCATGCTTTTAAAAATAACACCAAAATTAATGAATTATTGTGCAGCCATTTTAATACTGAAGATGAAAAAGATATGGACCATTTTTGGTGTATTATGCTTTATTATTTCAAGAAAGGTAAAAATGCAACTGAAACACAATAAAAGACTTGTGAAATGTATAGAGAAGGTACTATGACTGAGCGAACATATCAAAAGAGGTTTGCAAAGTGTCTTGGTACTATTGACATTTTGGTCAAAAATCCTTTGCTATGGGGCTGTTTGATGCATTGGAAGATGTTTAGCAGCACCCCTGGCCTCTACCCACTAGAAGCCAATGGTAGGAGATAGCTGACATACTTAAAATATCCAAATCAGTACAGTTATTGGTGAAAATTAAAAATATGTCCTTTATTTTATGGAAAAAACTAAATGGATTTTTTGGTTAACCCAATATTTTATCCAAGGCTTTCAACTTAGGTTCTTATAAATGTCATTCTCATTTTGCCAGGCATGTCTCCCAGGTTCCCTTATTCTCACCTACTTTTGAGAGCATTGTCTTATAATATCTATGTGGAATATAGATGTGTGGTACCCAATAAAAGTGAATGCCTCTAATATCTAAGGTGTGAATCAGCAACAATGCTGCCAGACATTTTGAGTAACAAAGTGTAGTGAAAATAATATTTGGTTTCAAGGTAATTTGACCTGTTTATTTTTCTATTGTAAGGCAAGGATAATTATTGTTAATCTTTCACTGTTTTGTGGCTAAATAAATACATTATTATGTAAACGTTGATATTTTCTATGTAATATTAATAGAAACTTGCACATCTATATTTGTTGACATGGTCTTTGGTTTGGGTTGCATTTAAAATAAAATGTATTGCACATACTAATATTAGAATATTTTGAATGGAATTACTAAAACTAACAGAGGTCAGCCTAAGCAAGAACAAAAAATTTGTGATAAGAATGTGGGTGGTTTGTGAAACTAAAATGGAAAAGAAAAAAAACTTATTTATTTAATTTCAAATTTCTAGGAAAGAGTGTTCCATAGGCCCAGAGTGGACCAGGAGTCATTTGTCCAATTACTTTTGGCCAAGGGTGTGGTGATCACAGAGTGGCATGTTGCTGTGAGAAGCCCATCTTGCAAATGAATTGGGGCATATAAGGTGGTGATTTTCAGTGGAGCAGACATCCTAAGAAGTTCTTATTATGGTGAAATTCGCAGGGCTATTACAAAGGGACCTCAAGTGGTATATCTGACCAATTGTCATTTCTAATCATTCACTTAACAATCGTAAATTCCATTATTCGTTCTCTTCAATGAAACAAAGATTTTCTTGCCACTTGTTGAGTCTAGAACTGAATTTATGTCAATTCAAAAAACATCTGTTTCTTAGCTGAGAACTAAAAGAGGAATCCATACAGTGTAAATGGAGAGATATCAGGGATTGGAAATTTGTCTTTGCATTGGCAATGTAGAAAGAGCATAATTATAAAATTTACTGAGCACTTAAAATGACAGAGACTATGCAAAAAGCTTTATATTAATTATTTAATTTAACCCTATGCAGTAATTTTTTTTTTTATTATTACTGTTATCTTGGAGAAAAGAAATAGTGGCATAGAGAGTAACAGGCCCAAGTTTGTATAGCTAGGGAGTGGTAAGGAAAACCACATCTCAGTCACCTATAGAGCTAGGTGATACCTGAAGGTCAAATATTACTTCACTAGAGAGAAAAAATATTCTTGTTAGAATTTAAAAAGGATGAAGCTTAGTAAATATCTTTGTTTCTTTTACTGTGTTTCCAATAATCACTCTCCAGTAATTTGGAAATTGATTGTAGTATGGTTCTTGCATTTACCATATTCGTTATCCATATTCTTATCCTCAGAGCAGATTTTCTTCACTTAGTATTTCCTCTGTCTAACCTGTCCCCAACACAGTGTTTCTAACACAGAGTTGCTACTTATGCATCACCCCAAGGCCCCCACTGCTCAGGCTGTGTTGTTAATAACAGCTGGCATTGGCTGAGCCTCTTCGAGTACTTGGAAAGTGTTTGTGGAGTGAATGAATGGATAAAGAATTATTCTGTACTGCTCTAAAAAAATTAGTGGCTTAACGTTTCTTATAGAATGTAATTCACATCTATTACCATGGCCTTCAAAGTCTTTTTCAGTTGGCTGTGCAACCTGTCTCATCATCTCTCACTGTTCCCTTTTTCTTCCTATCTTGTGTAACAATATACATCAGAGACTCACAACTTACCTTTCCCCAACAACACCTGTGACAGTTAACATCCATGGCCATGGAATACATCTATGAGCACAACCTCCGGCATAAATAGGGATGACGTGATTAATGGGGCACCAGTTATAACTTCACCCTTTTGTCTCCCACTCAGAAAATTGTATTAGAATGCTAATGAGAACTGACATTATTTTAGTGAACAGTTTAAATCCACTCTATTTTACAAAAAAAAAAAATTTGGAAAACTTCGGTGTTCTTTATTGTTTTTAAAATATGATTTCCAAAATATCATTCTATCAAAACTACATGGTTGGTCATCATTTTTTAATAACAATAGTTAACATTGATTGTTTGCTTTCCAGATATTGGGCTCTGAATTAAATACTTCATACATATTAATTTTCTTAACAAACTTAAGAAGTAAATACAATTATTATTCTTACTTTATAGAACAGAAAGCTGAGGTACAGAGAACCTCAGTAATTTGCTCAAGGTTGCACAATCAGTTTTATGTGTTCTTTGATTAAAAATTGTTCTAAAGTACTGATGATATTTGTCAAACTGCTTTCTTTCCCTGCCTGCCACAGTCATTTCTTGCCTTGAGGACTTATATCCAGGACACACAGACACACACACGCTAAATTTTAAGGGTTTTTAGTACAAATTATATGTTTTCAGTTCTATGGCATTGTTAAAAGTAAATAAAAGTAAGAATAAAGGTAAGTACTTCTTTAGTAGATTTCACTCTACAACTGTGTACAAGGCATGCTTGACCCTGGTACATGAAAGTTCAGACCATTCGGCACTGTTACTTGAAGTGTTGCCTTTTGGTAAACCTCAAAGGAAGTGTCCTCTTTTCTTTATTATGTCACATCAACTTGGGTTTCCTGTTCCCAGAACTGATCAAACCAAATCTTTTTGTGTTTGCTTCCCATGTGAACGTGCTTCCTTTGACCTTTGCTCTAATCTGGTCATGTATTGTAGTTGAATACATTATTGCATCAAAGATTATGCATAGAATTTAGTGATATCTCCATGAATGCAGTTATAAATCCTCTCAAGTGTTTTTAAAAAGTTATTCCACTTCTTTAATGTAACAGAAAATGGAGTTGCACATACACACACATGAATTATTTCTTTACAGGTATGGGTCCTCTGTGGTATGTTCCTTGGTGAGGATATTTTGTGTGTCCTCCAACTTTTTCCTAAAATGCTATGGAAAATAAACATCTTCTGAGTGAGCTACTTGCTGTCAGATGTTTTACTTGAGAAACTTACTTTCCTTCTGCTTCTCAGTGAGAGCAGTTAAAGGACCTCAGTGGATAGCAAACACTTCTGTGGAAACAAACATTCACTTCTTCATTTCTTCCGTTTTATAACAAAATACAATATCTGTTGGTTTGTACACATGACCAACATATTAAGGAAAGGTGAAATAAAAATTTTTCCAATTAAAATATAGAATTTAGAATGCTTTCTCTTCTTAACAGATTGATGGTGTTGAAAAATACAAGCAAGGAAATGGAGATTTGGAGAGAAATACAAAGGGAAAAAAGTTAATTAGGAAAACATTATTTGATAGGATAGTGAATGTAGACAAATGAGTAATATCAGCAAGAAGATAACCATAAACAACCTAATGAAACAACTTTGAAATTGTAGCCAGCATTTGAAGATAAATAAGAAAGGAGGAAGCAAAATAAAGAGAATTTCCCTCCAGATTCTTGTTAGAATACAATGGTCACTTTTTGAAATATGGAGAGCTGAAATATGGTTTAAAAATAATTAAATCCTAAATATTTGGAAAATAAGAGATTTTATTTTTTAGAGCAGAGGTTTTCTTTTTCTTTTGTTTGCTTGTTTTTTACTTTGGCTCTATTGACATTTTAAACCAGGTAACTCTTTGTTGTGGAAATTGTGATTTATAGAATGTTTCATAGCACCCTTCACCTCTACCCACTAGCTGACAACAGCACCCCATTTCCCCATATAGGAAAATAAAAAATGTCTCAAGGTATTGAAGAACTTTCCTCAGGGAGACAAAAATCTGTCCTAGTTGGGGATAACTAGATGAAAGGGACTATAATCTTTAATTTAGGTGGAGAAAAACTGGATTATAATAGATTCTTATATTGAAGATACCATTAACCGGTTTTCCATTTCACCAAAATCCAAATGAGAAGAAAATATAATCTATAAAAAACTGGAAAGTAGATCTTGTGAGGATGTGCAATGCACCTCAACTGATAGATTTCTAATAGGTATCCACAGTAAGTATATTCCTGAGATTGAAATATTGTCCAATAGTGGAGCAGAATTTTTTTAATAGTGGCCTTACACCATTAATATTTTATTACTTTCTTTAGTTTATTATTTTAAGAAATAATTAAATATTAATTTATTCAAACATATACTGAAGTTAGTAAGAAAATATATAATATAAATGTCCAACTCAGATTTAACAATATTTGGTCATATTAGCTTCAGAAACATTTCTTTTTTGGGTTTCTTGCTTTCGTTTACTTTATGATGTTGTAATGACATCTGGATCATGCTCTTACCCTATCTCCATGTTGCCTCTTCATGCCCCCGGGGAGGTAACCAATAACATGAAGATGGTAGACAGTTTTCTCTGGGTACGTCTTCATTTTACATTTTGATTATGTACATTTATACTCATAACAGCATATTTTATTGCATTCTTAGTGTTTATGTGTGTTTTTACATAATTAACGTCTCTCTATAACATTTTATATTTTACTTTTCATTCAGTTTTGTATTTCCAAGATTATTTATGTTGGTATATATAGACATTTGCGTATATACACACAAGGGAATACTGTGAATCAAAATGAATGAGCTAGTTTAATCACTTATAAATAGCACAACCACAGACAAAAGAAAAATATACAGGGGTGTTTAGTTCATTTATACACAAACTTGGCAGCTAGCTAAAGTACGAGGAGTTCAGAGTTGGAAATACTTGATCTGTCTATGACCCAGACATGTACAGAAGGAAGAACTGGAGCATAATCAGGAAACTATTCAGTCTTTTATTGTTTTCCCCAGGGAGGAAAGCTTTAGCTTCCTAGAATCCGAGCAAGAAACAGCAGTCAGAAAACCATACTACCTGGGTGAGCAGAAAAGCCAAACTCCTCCTTTGGGAAGACACCTGGTGAGCCTTTCCAGTGGCCTACGCAGCTTTGAGAAATAAAAACATGGCGAAGCCACTGGGAAGGAGCCCTGCACACGTCAGCAGCCTGTGCGTGACTGAGTAGCAGCTCAACCCTGAACTGATTGGTCTTTGATGGGTAGAGCCTCAATATAAAGCTGGGGATGGTAGCTGGTATTACAGGGTGTCGGAGAGCTGGAAAAACTTGTGGGTAGAAGGGACAGTGTTCAGAGTTTAACCTTAGCCTTAGAAGGGCTTAACAGAGTGACCATAGCTGCAGTGACACTGGCCACTGCAAGAGTTAGAAATAACACTGAGAGGAAGGAAACAACCCCCTGGACATGATTGGAGGCCCTGTCAGTTCAGGTCAGGGGGCCAGGTTAAGGGACATGAAAAACTACAGCAGAACCTCTTCTGAAGCCACTTCAGCACCCTGATTGGATGGATACACCCAGGGTGTCCATGATGGGTGCTTGAGTGAGTGGCTGTTGTTTCATTTGCTTCATGCTTCTTAATTTAGATCACTTGGCTGGTGGAATCTGGGGAATCACCTGAAACTTTCAAAGAAAGGAGTGCTGCTTTAAGTTTTGATGTGCATTTCTTTAAACCTGGCAACCTTCTTGTCTGACATTAAGGTTTTTTGAAAAAGAACCCTTTGATTTGAAGCTTAGTAGAACTCATAGGCACAAGATTTCTTTGGCAAATGCCAATATTTTAGAAACAAGAATGAACATGATGTCATAATTCCTAATTTAGGGCTTGTATCTTCTAAAATAAAATTGGGATACTGTGCTATTGTAGTTTGGGTTGTCTACGAAAGCAGATTCTGAGGCGATGGATTTCAAATGTGGTTTATAAAGAAAGTGGTTTCGGGGAATAGTAAGAAAGGAATGGAGAGAGTGGTAAAAGGATGGAAAGTCAAAGCAAATGTACATTGTTATGTTGGCCATCGGGTCAATCTTTCCAAGACTGCCCAGGTGCATTATGGTATTGTCCACAGAAGACATCAGACTATGGCGTCATTTTTTTATGAGCAAAGGGTTGTTATCACTCATTTCCAGGTGGTACATGCATGAACTCTGAGCAGAATCTTGAAAGAGTTCCATGAACTAGAAAAGACCTAGGTGGAAAGATTGAGATTTCTGGTACAACTGAAATAAAGAGCTCTCTAGTTACTAGAGGTATTCCAATATAAATGCATTTTTAATGGAATTTACAGATCAATTTCAAGTTACATAAATGTGATTATTGATATTGACTAAAGGCCAAATATCAATAAGTATATTCAAATTTTAAGTTGAAAGAAATTGTTAACATTTTTTATCCTGTCCAATCAAAAATAGTCTGCAAAGAGCACATCACTTTTGGCTGGAGACTTATGGTTAATTGCAGTAATTTTTGGTTTTGGAGGAGGTAAAGGGTAGTGGTAATGTTAAGTTAATTATGGTAAATATTACAAATGATAGCATTATGTAGAAAGATTAGAATAGACTTACCAGTAACAGTTTTTGCAGGACTGGAAACCAGACTCCAGATGAACAGAATAGATTTTATTTTGAACCAAGGACATTCAGAAGCTGAGTCTGTCAGTTATCATTAGAGGGTGTTAGAAGTAAGATAGATGCTTGTAAATGTGAAGAGAAAATTTTAGTCATATTCTGCAGATTCAACTTTCAACAGGTAGAGTGAAAGAATCACACTCTTCCTTTTTTTCGCTAAAGGTACCTGTGATCCAAAGATGTAGTACAAAAATGCATATGGATGGACCCCAGTGTCCCTCATGCTGCCCTGTTTAATTTAGGAATGGTCCAGTACAATTTATCAGGGGAGAAAAGAGAAAACAGGAAAAGAAACAAAAATGAGCTCCTTCATCTACTTTTAAATACTGCTGAATAATGATGCTAAATTTTGTTGCTAACCCAGCAAGTATGCTGATCAATACTGTGCAGAACCGAATGCAGTAGACTCTAAGTCAAATGCTATCTCAGAATACTTCATCATATTTGCCAGTCTGGTGCAGTGCTCAAAATGGGAAATGCTTCTTCTGATCTCAGATACAGCAAAGTTTTTCTTGGACTTTGAGTATAACCGAGATCCAGGAAAAGTAAAAAGTCTGGGAAATTCATCCCAAATTTGACATCTATTAAAAGACAATAGTTAACTACCTTCTCATGAATAACTATTTTCCCAAACCTCAGTAAAGTAGAAATTAAACAAGTGTTTAGTTTATTTGAGGCTTTTAGTTGGTTTTATGGAATGATCGCACACAGTGATAAAACAGCACCAATTTAAAATCTTATTGTAAACTTTGTATTACATTAATTACCGGCATTTTAAACAAAGTACTTAAACTATACTTGCTAAGCCATTGGTAGTCAAAATGCATCATGCCTGTAACCAAATAGATCTATTCTTAAAATGAGGAGCACAGATCTTTTTTCATTGGAATATTTTATCACACAAATAAATGCCAGCATATATTGTGTAGGATACAATTTACAACTTTTACATTATAATTCTAATTATACTTGTGTCACCATTAACTTTTTTCCACTCCATCATGACTTTCCATCTGACTTACAACTAAAAGGTTTTTTTATTGTTTGTTTGTTTTTTAAGTTGATATTTAATTTTAATAAAAGACTTTCAAGATATTGAATATGTGTCAGTAATTTTGAGAGACTGAAAATCTATTGCAGAGACATTTTTCAGGGGAATTGCTAATGTCAGGTAGAAATATACAGTCTGAGAATTTCTTATATCTTTTTGATATAAGTCTTGTCCTTAGACATTCCTACCCATTTAGTAGCTTCATTAATTTAAAGGATTCAATATGTGTTCTCCCTCAAGGAAAATAAGGCATGATTTAATTTGCAAAGGACTGAGGTAGCATTACTTTATAAAAATAGATACATTTAATTTTTTTGCTTTGCTTTTATTTAGGTGCTTTATCCAAAAGGCATCACTATTAACTTGTTATTCTATTGGGAAATGCCAATTAGATTATTTTAAAAAATCAAGATGGAATAAGATACTTAAAAAAAAACTAAAAATATTTTAAATAACATAAGAATTGAAAAAAAATGTTATTCTGGGTTTGCCATCCAGCCTAGTATTCAGACTAAGAAGGCATCAAAGAATTGAAGTTTGTTTCTCCAAATGTCAAACTAAAAATCCAGATATATTTTAAAATACCTATAGAATTGTAAGTGAATAATTATGACTGTTTTCCAAAAATATTTTCTAAACTCATTTATATCCCAGTAGTAATTGTTACTGTTATTATTCCACAGATTCTGACTGGCAGAGATTTTCATGTGTTTCCTTCCTTCACTGCTAAAAATCAAGTATCTTTGTTAATGAGTCCTCTGGTACATTTTCCAGGGCCTGAATCAGTGAAGATTTGATCTTGTTTTTCTCTGTGGTGTTTGCTTAGGAAACAGATATTTTTGTTCTGGTTTTCTTTATTGGGGGTGGGGAATATGGAAAAACTTGTGCTTAAAGAGTTTACCTCAAGATTCTACTAAACACCAGTCAGAGCCTACTGAACTGGAATGACTTGGAAGGGCTGCCCCTAAAATGTATATCTAACATTTTTGCTCATCTCTCAAGCCTCTGCTCTAGGTACATAAATCTCCACAGAGATCAGTGAGAATTAACAAGGACATGATTGTTGGAGAAGTTCCCAAAAGGCAAATTTAATCTTTCTTAGCCACACCCTGTTAAGGGCAAAATAATTGACAGCAAGCAGCTTTAATATATTTGTTTGAAAGATGTGCTGTACAAAGACAGAATTTATCTGAGACCTTCTGGAGAATTTGCAAATACCTATGGAAACCTACTGACCACTGACTGATCACAATTTTGTTGTGAACCTAAAACTGCTTTTAAAAAAATGAAGCCATAAAGTCAAAAAGAAAAACAAATTCTGTAAGTTAAGTTCTCTTCTATCCCCAATATGCCAATGATATTTATAAAATTTTAAAAATATTTGCAATTAAAAAATATAGACAGTGATGGGTCAATAAATAGATTATATATATAGCTAGTTATTAGACAGTTATTGAAAGCAAACAACTATGTAAATTACATTAAATGATAAATCTTCTTCTAAGCTATTAACCATGGAAACTAAGAGCTGCACTCCACACATAATGTTTCTATGAAAGATAGTATTTCCATGATATCTAGAGTGATACAGTGGCCACTAGAATGGAAGATTTGCAAAGCTAATAGCAATGTATTCTCTGTTAAGCCATTTTTCCCTCTCTTTCCATTACCAAGTACCATTTATCTGCTGGACTCCTGTGAGGTCCCAAGACCGAAGACCAAGAGGTGAATAAACTGGTAAGGCTTAGAAGACATTGGGTTTCAAAATTAACTCTTGCAATGAACTTCGGAACGACTTTATCCTTAAGATTTGATGTAATAAGATGAATAGTTGCTTAGAATCTGATAATATCTGAGTTTATTTAATAGTACAATATCAGACAATTAGAACATAGCATCTTGTGTCAAAACATGTGGCTGCTAAAATATATTGCAGAAAATTTGAATTAAAATAGATTTTAAATGTTGATATTTACTTTACAGGCCACCTATTTGGGTTGTACCTATGAAAAATGCTCTGAAAATATAAATTTAGAGGTGCACTCATGCATAAATGTAAAGGTTCACAAAATTCAGTAGAAATACCCAGTTGAATATCCTTGACAAAATATTCCTTGACAAATGACATATTGCAAAGACTAGACTATCCTTGCTGACAATTCCATCTTCTTTGAGATTAATAAAGCAATGAGTGTATTTACTGTTCTAAACTTAACTGTGATCAATGATATAATTGGTGAACTATCAGCGTTCTTGGGAAAAAGTGACCATTGTCACAGTAAAGATGATTTGAGAAACAAAAGGAAATTTAGAAGCATACAGTTTACAAAACCTGAGGGTCACAATTTAATAAGAGCTTCTGACCTGACCTGTGTTAGCCATTTCAGCAAGCTTTAGGTATCACTCACCTAATATCATTTTTATTACACTCTGAGTGGTTAAGTAAGAAAAATAAATGGAATGAATGTTAAATTTTTTTTCTTTTTTTATTGTTGTTCAAGTACAGTTTGTCCATTTACCCCCCACAACTCTACCTGCCCCTCTCATTCCCACTCCCCATCCCCACCCTAAATCTCACCCCACCTTGACTTTGTCCATAAGTCCCCCCTATATGTTCCTTGACCACCCTTCCCCTGTTTCCCACCATCATCTCCTCCTCCCTCTCCTCTGTTAACTGTTAGTTTGTTCTTCACTTCAATGTCTCCAGTTACATTTTGTTTGTTTGTTTTTCTGTTGATTAGTCTCCACTTACAAGTGAAATCATATAGTATTTTTCTTTTACCACCTGGATTATTTCACTTAGTATAATGCTCTCCAGATCCATCCATACCGTTGTGAATGGTATGAGCTCCTTCTTTCTTTCTGCTGCATAGTATTCCACTGTGTAAGTGTGTCACAGTTTTTTGATCCATTCATTTACTGATGGGCACCTAGGTTGCTTCCAACACTCAGCTCTTGTAAATTGTGCTGCTATGAACACTGGGGTGCATAGGTTCTTTTGAATTGGTGTTTCCGAATTTTTAGGATATAATCCCAGCAGCGGAAATGCTGGGTCAAAAGCAGCTCCATTTTTAGATTTCTGAGGAAATTCCATACTGTTTTCCTCAGTGGCTGCCCCAGTCTGCATTCCCATCGACAGCGTGGTAGAGTTCCCTTTTCTCCACAACCTCACCAGCACTTGTTTGTTGATTTGGTTATGATGGTCATTCTGTCTGGTGTGAATTTTTTTCTCTTTGACCCAAATTATACTTAAATGTCTCAGCTCAGATGATTAAACAACCTATTTTTAAAACCTTTCTACTTTGGGGACTATATCCAAATAAGCCTGAAGCAGTAACTTAAAAGAATATATGCACCCTTATATTTATTACAACATTGTTTAATAGCCAAGATTTGGAAGGAGCCCAAATGTCCATCAGTAGATGAG
Source organism: Mormoops blainvillei (assembly GCA_004026545.1). Classification (NCBI taxonomy): domain Eukaryota; kingdom Metazoa; phylum Chordata; class Mammalia; order Chiroptera; family Mormoopidae; genus Mormoops; species Mormoops blainvillei. The sequence goes on along the minus strand of PVJD01004762.1, from coordinate 13,229 downwards.
TGGATAAAAAATGCTGTGATACATTTACACAATGGAATGCTACTAGGCTATAAAAAGAAGAGAATCTTACCCTTTGTGACAACATAGATAGACATAGAGAACATTACGCTAAATGAAATAAGCCAGTCAGAGAAAGATAAGTACTATATTGTTTAACTCATATAAGGAATCTAATGAACATAAAACTAATGCACAAAATAGAAACAGGCTCATAGATACAGAACACACTGACAGTCTCAGAGAGAAGAGGGGTTGTGAGACCTGGTGAAAAAAGGTGTAGGGAGTAAGCCAAAACAAAAAACAAAAAACAAAAACAAAAACTCTGGTTGGTGTGGCTTAGTTGTAGCATCATCCAGTGGACAGAGGGGTTGCAGATTTGATTCCTGGTCAGGATCAGGACACATGCCTGGGTTGTGGGTTTGTTCCACAGTCAGAGTATGTGCCAGGGGCAGTTGATTGGTGTGTCTCTTCTTTTTTTCTCTCCATCCATTCCTCTCTCTCTAAAATCAATGGGGATGTCTTCTGGTGAGAATTAAAAATAAAAAGTAAAAAAAAAAACTACTGAACACAGAAAAGCATGGTAATTACCAAAGGGAAAGGGGAGTGGTGAGAGGTAGAAGAGGTATAGAGGAAGATAAATGATGATGAAAGAAGACTACACTTGGGATGGTGAACACACAATACAATATACAGATGCTCTATTATGGAATTGTACACCTGAAACCTATATAACTTTATTTACCAATGTCACCCCAATAAATTCAATAAAAAAGAAAAAAAATTCTTGACTTTAAAATATAGTAAAAATAACAGAACAAACTGTTCTCTTTTATATCAAGCAACTAAGAAATCACCAAGCATCTCTTATATGCCTACTTTATGCTAAGAAATTAATGTAGCTGAAAAGATTTATTTGATTATTCTTCATCCTTCTTTTTCTGAGTAATAGTTCTTTAACTGTTCCTCATTTAAATAACTTTAACATAAACAATGAAATATTGTACTCTAAAATGTTTATTTACTTCCAACCCTGAGTTTTACATTTAACCATAGTTAATTATTTTTCCTTTAAATCCTTTTTAGATGGTGCAATTTGTTCTTAATGCCTTAGCTTTCCTCCTCAGTCACACAGCTGGAGTGGAACATGAAGACTCCATGGAGCATGTCTCTCTGGGTGAACGTTTAAAAAAAATCACAACTAGTAGGCAAAAAGCCATTTCCTCTAGTCAGGCTGTGGTTATCTTGATCTAGCATGACAAATTGGTGTTCCCAGAGTAGCTGCAAAGTAATCAGACTGTGACAAATGGTTTACTTATAGCAATTTGTTTCCATTTTACCGAATTTTTCCACAGTCTTAGAAAAATAAAAAGACTTTTAATGGTATTTGAACATTGTTGAAATTGAACTGCTTGAAATGGCCAAAGCTAGAATCTAGAATTATTGTGATCTCCCATGAGATGTGACCAAAAACAGGACTTCCTGGGTCATGGATTACTAGAAGGAAGGCCTGCCTTCATCTACTGGTAACAGAATTGAGTGACCCTCTATTCTGGGCAGGGTCTTTCAAGACTTTGTTTTCATCCTGGACTAAAGGGCCTGTGGTATTTAGTTTGGCACAATTTGTCTTCCTTAAGGGTCTGCCTCAAACCTGGAAAGATCTTTTCTTGCTTCAATAAAGAAATGTCCATTTGGGCTTGGATTCTCCATTGCCTAGCCCCTTTTTCTCCCATGTCCCTAGCCATACATGCTTGTCTTTCATCAAGTTCTCCTTTTGTCCTTGGTTGAACCCTTCATAGTGACTCACAAGCTGTTCATCCTACACCCTGATTGATCTGGCTTCTGGCTAATGCTGTCTTTTGTCTCTTTCTCACTTTTGTGACTCTACAGATAGTCTTCAAGTGATGCTCTACAGGTCTTTAAAGAGGCCTCTGCCTTCTTCCCTACTATTTTTAAGGGAATGTAGCTATTGGGCAAACAAAGAGCAAGGTTTAGTGTTGAGTTAGCTCTGTGTCAGGCAGACACCAAGTGATTTGCCTGGGTTATCTCATCACACCTTGTACGGTCAGCATTATTCTCCCCATTTGGTAGGTAAATGTGACTCAGAGAGATGAAACAAATTGTTCGAGATTAAGTGTCTCTGAGTATTCTTCCTATTTATCCTCAATATCATGCTTTATGTTTATTTCTCAATTCAGCAGTAGCATGACATTCTTCTTTTTCATTGGTCTATATGGTGAGTTAATACTGAAAAAAGTGAGAAAACTGTGTGTTAGTAGAGAAATAGTTACTAATCTAGAAACTCAATTAAATAGAAAAAATCATTTATTAAAGCAATTTCAATGTTAAACTTCAATTTATACATATTTCATTTAAAGGCACTTAACTCTCCACCTACTTGTTTTTCTTAACATTATATTAATTATTTACTTTTGTTGTTCTTTCTCTTAACTAAATAGGCACCGACAAAGAAGTCTCTAAACAAGGAATGATGTCTTGTTCTTTATTTTGAATTTAAGAAAGACTTTGAGATATAAAAAATTCTTTGTTTTGTCAACAGAAGAAAAAAAGAGAGAGGGTTACTAAATTTTATTTAAATAAAATATTTTTATATTTTTCTTTTTTTAAAATACAACAAAAATCAGGTATAAATGCTTTACACAAAACATGGTTTAAACAACTTATTGTCTATATAATCAGCCCTCTTGATCAAACACTATTGCTAATCTGAATGTATTTGCATTTTTCTTATGTTATTTTAAATATTCTTTCCAGTCTAACATAATGTGGTGTGACTGTCCTAAGAAAATAAAACAGACAACACAAGAAGCAAGTTGATGAAAATGTGTAAGTAATGTCTAAAGAAAAACAATGATTTTCTTAATCTGCCAGGACTTTGGTAATAATCCAGAAATAGTATTTAAGGGTGTGTCCTATCTTGATTTTTAATATAATATTAGATATAGGCTTTATATTTATCAGTAGAGTACATATCTAAAATCTATTTTTATTTTCATTTTTAATAAAATTCTTTTGTACTATATTGCATGACTTTTGGAGGAATTCTCTGATTAATTAATAATTAGGAAGAATCCATTATTGCTTACGATGGCATTTTCCATGGACACGGGACTGGTAGAACATAAAATGAGCCTTTTAGAGAAATTCCTTATGCATTTTGAAGACCAGTAGAGAGGGCAGGCTAGGAAATAATATTAAAGGGAGCAGTAATTCCAGGTATCCTGTGAGGCTGTTTCTACCTCACCATCTACCAACCCGGACCTCTGTTCTACTCCCTCTCTACTTATAATGGCTCTCAGAAAGAAGAGAGATGCTATTTAGAGCCTAAATGTTCTGGTAAAAAAAAAAAAAAGTCCCTTATGAAAGAGCTGGTCACAAAGGGGTTTCCTGTTAGAAAAACAAGAGGCCCAGAGACTGGAGTTTAGAAGGGTCAGCACCAGGGTTGACACCCTCCCCCAAGCTTCAGGGAGATCTGTGGTCTGCAGGTTGACCGTGGAGTAGAAAACAAGCAAGTGGGAGGCCGAAGCTCAAAGACTCAAAAGGAAAGCGACAGAAAAGGACGACAGGGCAGCGAGATCGCAGGCACACGGGCGCTGGCTCTAAGTGTGGGAATCAGATTAATCTCCTTTCCCTTGTTTTCCAGCTTCAGCTCCCCCACACACAAACATGAAAGGGGACTACATAATAATAACCAATTACATCTACTGAATGCTTAATATTCTCTTATTACTTCCTCATACAACCAGATAAGATCGATACTACTATGAAACTCTTTTTTTTGTTCCTTTTTTTGAAACAAATTATGTTTAGAGAGGTTAAGGAACTTACTGAAGATAAAACTTACCACAAAGTAAACAGCTCAGAGCATTAAGCAGGGATTTCCTCTAAATATTTTTTCTCTTTTTTTCCACGCATAGTAGCAATCGAAAGGGGAACAGCCAGGGTTCTTTCCACTGCGTGCTCCTCTGTGACTGAGTCCAATTAAAAAATCGTGTGTGGATGTGTGTGTCAATGTGCATGTATGGGCATAAAAGAGGGAAGAGAAAATAAAAAATGGATTCTTATTATGTCATTATCATTGGGGAAAAACTTAGAGTATGTTTTTCTTTGACATTCTAGCCATCCAAACTTCAAGGCTAGAAACATATGCTGTCGACCTTAACAGGTATCTGTGCTTAGGAAAAATAGAAAAGAATTGTGAGAGTTTTCATGGAACCTTGATCCGTAGTTACTAAATGCACATGATTTATCAGTTTTAGACATGAATCACTCCTGTTGTGACAAAAAAAACTCCTGCTTGGACTGCAGCTAATGAGCAGTCCTGGAGAGCCACCTCCTTACTGCACCTGATGGCTCTCTGAGAAGTCTTTGGCTATGAGATTAGCCCAAACCCCCATTGACAGCCCACCTGCTGAAAGTCTCACTGTTTTTGCCCACAGAACTACGGAGCTGGCTCATTCGCAGTACCAGGCAATTACTATCCAAATGTGAAAAAGTGACCTTGAAATCTTGAGGCTAGCCTGAGTTTTCAATCTGCCTTTCACATTCCCGAAAGTAGCCACAGGACCAGCTCACTCGCCCCTTGAAACTAACTGAAGTTCCTTTCTTTGCAGCTGCCTGGGTTTTGCCTTTGAAGCTGAAACCTGGGGGCAGCTATCTGCCAGCCGCAATAAGCGCTCCCAGGCCTTCTCCCGGGGCCTCTGCCGGCAGCATCCCGGCGAAGAAGGGATAAGACCTCTGAGTGCGCGCTGCCATCTACCAACTTGCAGCAGAAAGAAGCGTAATCAGCTTTCTTTTCACAGGGTGCTCCAAGATTGAATCCCCTCAAATTATAATAAAGTCAAAGAGAAAAGATAAAATAGCTTTAAAAGAGAACCCACAGCTGTAAACTTGCCTGTCAATCGGCAGGAGCCACAAACCAATCAGAGGCAAAGTAAAAATGGTTTGAAAGGAAATGCATTAGAATCAGTTGCAATCCAGCAGATTGGGGAAAAGAAGAAAGAGCTGGTCAGCTGGCGCAAAGTACAGGAAAAACTGATAATCTGGACACCTAAGTGTATCAATAAAGGTTAGAAAACCCGTCTGAGTTGGCAGGGGTTTTCTGTATCCAGCTATGACTCTGCCATCCTCATAGGTTACCGTTTAGGATCTCACAAAGCTAGTATAACCAACAGAATGAACAAAACACTTAAATGAGTATATTAGCTAATTTGGTAGACCAATTTAATTTAGAAATTTGTGTGATTCTTTCCCCCCTTCACTACTTTAGGAGTGTACTTGGACATCTTTAAAAAGTAGTTAAATCCTGGTGTTCTTAAATATAAGGAATTCTTATACTTGTTTCAAAAAATAGCGGCCAAAGAAGAATTTGCCAGACAATATCACACAGTCTCTGTCCAGAAAAGACCAGATTCATTTAGGCAGTGGTGCTGGGTAACCTGTGAGCAGGAGGGAAATGAAGGCTTGGCGAGACTAGGAGTGACTAGCCCAGACAAAACTGGTTAGTTTGCTGAAGTGAGGAGGTAATGAACTGTGGGGAATTTACAGGTTGGAAACTTGTAACTATTTCCATATAGGGTCATTGGTGGGGGAGTGATAACAGGAAGCTCCCTTGCAGAACACATGGTGAGGCCTTCCAAGGGATCTATGGCCAAGTCTGAAGTTGGTGAGGTTAAAAGCCCTATAAGGAATCTTTGTAGTTTCTTGGAGAAGTAGAACCTGCCCTAAGGAACGACAGTCAAGATAATGACAGTCAATGACCAAAACTAGTCCCATCCCCATGTTTTTCTGGAGAGCAAAATCATAATCTTCCAAAGATGCCCACATTCTAACTCTGAGATTCTGTGACTATGTTATCTTCATTATTAGTATCAGTTTTGTTGTTGTTCGGTTATGGTTGTCCCACCATTGTTCCCATTGTTCTCCCCTCCCTCTGCCCCCACCCCCGCTCCCGCAGTCAATCCCCACCCCATCTTATATGGCAAAAGGGACTTGACAGCTATAATTAAATTAAGAAATTTGAGATGGGGAGATTATCCTAGATTATTGAGGTGGGCTCAACATATATAAGGGGCTTTGAAAGAGGAAGACGAAAGTGTCAGAATTTGAGAAGGTAGGGTGAAAACAGAAACAGAGGTCAGAGAGAGAGAGATTTGAAAATATTACATTGCTGGGTTTGAGATAGAAGCAACCACAAGACAAGAAATGCTGTTGACCTCTAAAAGCTAGAAAAACACAAAGAATCAGATTTTCTTAGACACACCCTGCCAAATCATTTTGGACTGATGACCCTAGGACTATAAAATAATATATTCATGCTGTTTTAAGCCAATAACTTTGTAGCTATTTGTTACAGCAGCAATAGAAACTAACACTAGCATCTTTTAACATAGGTATTCTTGTACAAGCTATGACACCACGAAATACTTTAGCAGCTTTTAAAAGCAACTGGGCTATACATACACTGAGACCCATGGGTATATCTTACATATACATAGTGCTGAATAAATATTATAACAAGAACAGAATGAGTATGTAACTCCACATACAAAACAGAACTACATATTTTGCAATTTTGCATTTCTAAAACATTAGTGGAGTTGCTTTCGGTGGAGGGAACAGATATAGAGTAAGAAGAAAGTGAGGGTAAAAAGGAATCACTCACCCGACAATTCAAGATAATATGAGTTTCTCTACTTCTTACACCACAGTTTCAAACATTTTGAAAAGGAAAAATTACAAATTTGCAGTTTGTCCAATATATTTTTTAAAAGGGAATTTAAACTCCATCTCTGTAACTAGATATATGAAGGGATGTGACATCAAATTTAAAACCTAGAAGAAATTTTAATGTATCTCAGCAAGTACTTTACTTATGAAAAAATACCATATTTTATGGTTAAGCAAAATTTATAAAAATATTTGCCTACCATAAAGAAAAGGTCACTTAATTACTCTTTCCTAGGAATTTTTAGAATCATCGCTGTTGAAATGAATAACTTATGTTTTACTCTCTCACATCCTCTGCTGTTTCTTGTAGAAACAAAATGCATCACTGGCGATTTTGTAAAAGTAACAATGACTCAGTAAGAGAAATTGCTCAGTGAATTAGTCTCAATGAGATTCAGACTTCGAAAAAGGAGGTCAGATCGACATTTGGGATCTACTGATTTCTGAGTCACAGATCAACCTGAGGACAACTAGGGAGAATCCCCTGAATCCACTTGCATGTAAGACCTGTGAAAAGAAAGAGTGAAGGAAAGAGAGACAGGAAGGAGAGGGGAGGGAAGAGTGGAAGGAGGAAAAAGAAAAAGATCTCAAACAAAAAGTACTTGTCTAAAAAGCAGAACAATAATCAGAAGAATAAAATATTTTACAGACCTCATCTGACTGGTAATTGTTAAGTATAAGACTAAAGGAACAAAACTAGATTTTGAAAAAAATAAGGTGATAAGATTTTTCAGAGAGAAATGAACCAAATGAAACTCTGGAAATCTGATTTTAAGAAGAATTAGTTTGATGTTTATATTTATGTAGTTCAAATAAAAATGATCTTCATGACTGTGTGTCTGTGTGGTTGTGTTCTCTTATATTTGTTTTAATGCTGACTACTAAAGGATCTGTGTAAAGGAACGAGCCTTAGAGTCCCTAAAGAAAAGTCAGTTTTATCCAAACATAACACAAAGGTTGTGGTGGTATCAGTAAAATTTTGAAAATGTTTTCTTCTAATTTTAGGGGAAAAATGGAATAGGCAATTTCTCTGAAAATATGTGTATCTTGCAAATTCCTTGGCAGGAATTTGGAAACTTTAAATATCAAATGGATCCCTATGATGAAGGAGCTGCCCAAAGGGTGAAAAGGGTGATATTAAGAAGTCTTCTCTTTTTTCTTTCATTGCTGGCAGTTTAAATGTTGCTCCCCACACCCCCCGCAAAAGCTAATACACATTGTACCTAAGAAGGACGCTGAGAATACAGAGAAAAGATTCCTCCTGTGATTCCAGAGGCTGCACAAATAAATAACACAAAACTGAAAAAAAAAAAAGAAAAAGAAAAAGGAAAACAGCTTGTTTTCATTCCATGAATTTTCTAAGCAACTAAAACATAAAATTTTATAACCTAATTGGCATTGAAAGCTAAGTAAATCCTGGGAGAGCAATGGGCATATTATGCTAGATTGAAGACTTTTTTAATTCCTCAGTGGAGTCACAGTCATTTCTTCCAATTTTTCACAGACTATAATAGCTTTTTCGAAGAGTAAATTAATTTCCCAGCATAAGCTGTTTTGTTCTCTGGTGAAGATAATTCTCCTCAAAATGAATCAAATTGCTCATCAACTATGAAAAATATTCACAAAAACATTCTGACGAAAAGAGAGTATGTTTCAAATATTACCAGTCACACCCCAGCCCAGAACAGTGACCTCAAGTATCTTTAAGGAGTAACTAAAAAGGAAAATCCTTTTGAAATATTTCTGTTATTATTTAAAAACTAAATAATGGGATGCTTTTTCCTTTGTTTGGATCAACATTCTTCTGAGTATGCATTCCTATTCTACAGAGTTTATTTCTTCACAATCAAAATTCAGCCTCAATTGTTCCCGGACTCTTTCAGGGAAGATTGACAAGGGGAGGTGGTATGCATAGACTTGAATCACTTTCTAGAAGCTTGCTTGAATCTGTGCGTCTTTTGCACCTGGGGATCTTTCCTTGTTAGTGATAATGAACTATTATATTTCAATGTAATTAAAAATATGGCTTTAGAATTTAGTATTCTAAATATGCCAAATTAATTTTTTAAAATCCCAGAAAATTTTAGTGTATAGTACAGTCAAAATGATGTAGAAGTGAGCTTTAATAATTTATTTCAGGTGATTATGCTACCTTGATAAGACAATTGATTAGAACAACTTGTATGATTTGAAAAATATAAATATTTTACCAGTTTAGAACTTGTTTCTATCAACATCTGTTGAAAAATCAGAACTGGGGAATGCTTAGCATCCACTACATGCCGTCTCTTGCTTCTCCATTCCCTTTGATCAACTGAATTCAAAAGATAACAAATACAGAAGAGCAAAATATTATTTTAGAAACATAAAAACATACAATTAATACATACAACAAGTATTTCATAAAATAGTCAAGTAGTACCATTATTTTTCTCTTTCATTGTCCCTTCAAATCTCTTGTGTATGTTGGTGCATTCCAGTTACATTTAGGTAATTAAACTTTAAGTTACACAGTATAGTCCTAATAAATCAGTTTCTGAGTTCAAAATATAACCAAATTGAACTTTAATTTTGTTTTAAAGTTTTGATTTTTCTCCTTCTGCAGCTTGCGCCTTTTTCAGTCTGAACTCTGCTGCCATGTCCAGTTCCTTTGCCACAGAGAAACTCATAATAAATCTGTAGCCACGTTACTGATCTTTACAGATTCAAAGAACCTAGCCATCCTTGTTCATGTCCTCCTACTTTTACTTATATTAAAATGTTTAAGCATTTCCAACTATTTCCTTCAAACGGGGTTGCCAGGACTTTCCAAAAGGTTGCTAGGCACCCTTTTCTGCATTTATTCCAGTAGCTGTGGATCTTTTTGAAACCTGCAGTCTGGAAGGCAACACGATTCCTTCGGGTGAGGATGTCCAGGGCAGGGGTTAAGCATTCTCTCCAACATCCATTAACTCAATGCCATTTACCCAAAGCCTTTGGCCTCCTCATTGACTCTTTCAAGCATCTAAAGAGTTAAATTTGCATTTAGTCTTTGAGAGAAAATTGTCAGATATTTGTATAACTCTGGTGTCATCCATTATTTATGGCTCCTTTTTTTCTCTTCTATCAGGAACACAGTAGCCTTACAGGGACCTACCTACCTGATAATCATACCCTACCTTTCAAACTATCTATACATTTTTAATAACATAGTAACATAAAATTTACTCTGTGTGGGGTAAATAAAAGAGGAAAGAGATGATGAGAAACTTGGGGGCAGATAGAGGATTTATGTATATGAAGTTTTTTTCCTATCACCTCTGCACCGCACTAAACTTCTATCCAACTTTCTGGCTTTCCTCATTGCCTCATTATTTCCCTGTCTCATTTCTGCCTTCATCACATCTCTCAACCATAATGACTGAAGTCTGCCACTTGCAAGCTCAGCTCTGTCTAGCTCTCAGTAAGGTTGGTGTCTAACTCAGAGTGTCTGGAATTGGTCAAACTGACAACTGTTTTCAGATTTAGACATCCTATTTTCCACTGAGTTTCAGTGGAAGTCATTTTTTTTTTCCAACGTAGACAACCAGGTCTAAACTGTAGGTTACTGATTTTGCTCTAGTTCCTTGCAGACCTTGAAATCTCACCCTGCTGACCTTTGTCTGCCGGCTTGAGCTATGAAAAATTTTCTAGCCCTTGACAATTCCTTCTCTAATATTGAAATGAGATCCCACTCACGTTCATGTTCAAGTATTGGCTAAGACCTAGCTCCAAATCAAAGGGACCACCTGGCTTGTTATGAAACCCCTTGGCTGACCATAACTATTGCCAGTTTTATCGGCTAGCTGTTACTAACTCCAAAACCTAGCAGTTTAACCCAATGCATTTATTTAGCTCACAATACTAAGGTTAAGCAAATTTAGGCTGGGCTCAGCTAGTCAGTTGTTTAGTTCTCAGTCACATATATATAACCAGCTGCAGTTCAAATTTGGAGAGGGTTGACCTAGGCTCATTCTAATGAAGGAGGCAGGGACTAAGGGAAATAAGAGGTTAATTCAAGGCATTTTGAGCAACAGACTTAGAAATGACACACCATCCATCACTTCCACTACGTTCCTTAGCAAAACAAGTCAGCCCAGATCAGAGGGTTAGGAAGTAGATGCTACCTTTCCATGGGAGGGATTACAAAGCTTCACTGAAAATTATATGGTTCTATGGAGAGTTGCAAAGTTGGGGAATTTTTTATAATCAATGTACTACATGCTACTCAAAAATATTACTGGATTCCCATTCATCAAGGACTGCTTGGAAAATGGAATACTAGTACTGGTATAATTTCCCCTAATTTCACAATGTTCTTTTGGATACCATATTTGGACTTATTTCTTTTACTTCTTTGGAGAATGGATGGTTTCTTTTACTCTTTAGGAGAATGTATGGAAACAAACCTGCACATCATTGATTTATAGTATTTATACTTTTAATCCAACTCACCTCTGGGTTTATTATTTTCCCCACTGTACATTTCCTTGTACAGTACTGCTAGTCAACTGTCAAGTATAATTAAACATGTTCATATTCATATTTGGAAGTGTTTTTCCCCCCTTTGGAACACCAGCTTAGGGAAATTGAATCAAAAGAGTTTATTAAAAAATGTGTCAGTCCAGACAGCTATTTACCAGAATTTAAGACCCTAAGTAATTAAAATAGTAGTCCTATGACCTATCTAAAGCATTCTGACATTCTGTTCCCCTTGCGCTAATATCATTTCAGAGGTATATTTAAAATCTGTCATATCTAAATATTAAAGATCAAGGTGAGGATCAATAGTGATTTTTTATGAGATAGATTAAAAAAAGAACAAATTTCCCCAAGGACATAAAATAAGATTCATCGTGTAAACAAAAAAAAAAAAAAGAAAAGAAAAGGAGTTCTTTTATATCTGTAGTATTAACTGGTGTGCCACCAATAACCCAATTAAATGGCCACGGAATTACTGAGTCCCTGGACATAATTGATCAAATCTCAATGTTAAAATAAAGTAGAATGAATTAATTCAAAATAAGTTACCCATTTTATTATATTAATAAGTTATCATTTTTGAGTAACACTTTGAGCATAATGTAATTTTTCTTATTTACTCTATAAAACATTGTGAAGTAGATGTTATTATAAACAATTTTTAGATGAGGAAGCTGAGTTTCCAATAACTCAAGTAATATACCCCCAAATTACAAAGCTTTCAAATTTTTCATGTAGGACTTGAAGTTCAAGTTACTTAACCCTTTAACCTATGCTCTGAACCTATTATTGTGCTATAATGTGGGACTCATGTGAACTACTTTACAAAAGTCTTTTTTTAACTATTATTGAATTTATTGAGGTGACCCTTGTTAACAAAGTCATATAGATTTCAGGTGCGCAATTCTACAACACATCATCTTTACACTACTTCGTGTGTTCACTCCAAGTCAAGTTGCCTTCTATGACCATTTATCCCCCCTAAACTCTCCTTACTTCCCCCAGCTGCCACTCTCCCCAGTGCACCCTTATATCCATTGCAGCATTATTTACAATAGCCAAGATCTGGAAACAGCTTAAGTGCCCAGCAATAGATGGATAGATAAAAAAGTCCTGTATTCACATAATGGAATGCTACTCGACCGTGAAGGAGAAGGAAACCTTACTCTTTGCCACAGCATGGATGGACCTAGAGAGCATTATGCTAAGGGAAATAAGAAAATCAGAGAAAGAAATACCATATGATCTTATTCACATATGGAAGCTAAGTTAATAAACAAAATGAACTAACAAGCAAAATAGAGACAGGCTCACTGATAGAGAGCAGGCTGACAGCAATGGGGTGGGGGCAGGGTTGGGCGTGTGAAGGGATTGAGCAAACTAGAAAAAAAATTGAAAGTATATTAAGAAGTAGAACAGCTGTTGAAAGAGCACCTTTTGTGATGAAACCTGTGCACCCCCATCTTCATGAAAATCAAATCCTACTTCTTTCTAAGAAGCTTCACTGATGTGGTCAGAGGGATTTTTAGCCATAAATAGAAGTGAATTCTTTGTTCCCTGGACCTCTTCCCTCCTATATGCTCATGTTTCCAATTTTTGCAATGGTATTGATTCTATTCTGGATGGTATAGAAGCTCCTACTAGACAATAAAGTTTCTGGAAAGTGGGGGAACTTGCATGGAGACAAGCCTTGCATGGCATGAAAGTAATAATGTGTTTAGACAGTGGGTACATAAATTTAAAAAATAAATGTACATATACACACAGATATGCATTAAGAATGAAATTTCCATTCTTGATTCTCATTAGTTTCAGTCATTCTAGAATGAAAAAATTTCTAGTGCTATTTCTACTTTACAGAGGTTTTAAAAAATAACAATTAATTAAAGTATAACTGTTCATATGAAGAAAATCACACTAATTTAGAAATTAAATAGAAATAGATTTCAGCCCTTTATGAAAAAACTAGTTATCCAGAGTTC